>JAHLEZ010000052.1:0-127278 GCA_020726505.1 Leptodontidium sp. MPI-SDFR-AT-0119
CCCTTCCGCTTTACCGTAGAATACAAAGGCGCCTTCGACCTCCTAAAATATACTCTCACGTCCGCACCTCTCTTAAGACACTACTGACAGGATTTACCTTGCCTCCTAGAGACAGATATTAGTGATGGTGTTATAGCTGGAGTCCTTTCTTAATAGTACGGCGACGACTAATTCCCCGTTACTTTCTTTTTAAAGACTATATTACTTATTAAGCTTAACTATATAGTACACGACAAAGAGATACTAGCTATTATTAGATCCTTTAGGCACTGGCGTGCTGAGTTGGTAGGAGCCCCCTACTAAGTCTATGTCGTAATAGACTATAAGGCCTTGGAATACTTTATGACCTCTAAGTAATTAAATACTAGACAAGTACAATAAGTAGAGCTTCTAGTAGACTATAATTTCATAATCACGTACCGCCCTAGAATCTATAACCCCCTAATAGACGTACTCTCCCGTAAGCTAGACGAGTTAGATTAATAAAACTCTACAAAAAAGACTTAACGCCTTTAATAACTCTTACGCTAAGACTAAGTCGACCTTAGCTTACTGTCTATAGAGTTGCGGCCGCCTAACAACGCTGACGCGCTAGTGGCCGACGTTAAGCTCGCTGCCCTTACACTAATATTCTCCGTTATACAGCAAATCCTAGAGGCTAATCGCACTGCCCCCTCCTTATAGGCTTTACGTAAATAAGTTATATTAAGCTCTCCAAGTAAACTCAGCCTAGTGGGTGACCTCTTGCTCCACGACGGCCGCCTCTTAGTCCCCGATATCGATTACCTCTGAACCCTCCTCATACAAGAGGTCTATAATCGAGTCACTATAACGCACCCTAGTGCTAAGAAGACGATTTAAATGCTCTCTTCTTAATACTAGTGGCATAAAATCACGTCTATAGTTTAGTAGTACTGCCGTAACTATTATATATATCGACGAATTTAAGTTCCCCGGGATAAAAAGCCTAGACTCCTTTATCCTCTCCCCGTTCCGTTTAGACTATAAGAATATATCACTATAGACTACTACTCCTTTACTAAAAACAAGCATGGATTCGACAACGTCCTCGTTTTTATTAATAGATTCAGTAAATAAGCTATTAATATCCCTTACTAGAAGACGACAAATACTTAGAAGTTAGCTATTATATACATTTACTATATATATTGTTACTTTAAAGCCCTATTAATTATTACTTCTGACAAAGGTCCTTAGTTTATATCTAGGTTTTGGACCGCCCTAGGCAAGATCCTTGGAACTAAGAGACAGCTGTCTACTACTAACTACTTATAAACAGACGGCTAGACTGAAGTGTATAATTAATACCTGTAGAAACGACTCTGACCTTTTGTTACGTACTACTAAGACGACTAGTCAGAGTACTATAAGAATACTAGCCATATGCGAGCCTAATAACCGATGCGAGCCTAATAACCGATGCGAGCCTTTGATACAAAGCTAGTAACTTGATACAAAGCTAATAACCGATGCGAGCCTCTGATACAAAGCTAGTAACTTGATACAAAGCTAATAACCGATGCGAGCCTCTGATACAAAGCTAGTAACTTGATACGAAGCTAATAACTGATGCGAGCCTTTGATATAAAGCTAGTAACTTGATACAAAGTTAATAACCGATGCGAGAGCTTGGTACTCGGTACTCAAAGTAGTTATATAGACCTAGAAATGCCCCCTCAATAGAATCATCATTCACACCATCATTCTCTATTTTACAGGTTATGAGCCTCCGATAGCACCTCCTCTTATTCTACCTCAATTCAACAGATCAAGAGCTTGCTCTTTACTCATTCTCATACACTTCGTTACAACCTCATTTTGTTTGTATTTGAGTTTTATCGACTGGCTCGACAAGAACTCTTCTCTTACATACTATACCTTCTGGACCCTCAAAATACTCCATAAACTCCATACCTACGGCTCCATACCTCATACCTCATACCTACGGCTCTATACCTCCATACCTCCATACCTCCATACCTCCATACCTCATAACTACGGCATAACTCCATAACTACGTCATACCTCCATACCTCATACCTACGGCTCCATACCTCCATACCTCATACCTACGGCTCCATACCTCCATACCTCATACCTACGGTTCCATACCTCCATACCTACGCCATACCTCCGGCATACCTCCGGCATACCTCCATACCTCTGATTTATTAGCTGGTCTAATAAAAAAGATTTTTCACTCAAAATCTAACACTTGAAAAGTTCTCAACCAATAACAGGTATTTTGCCCTATAACTTGGAACATATATAATCTACGTGATCAATAACTAATATCAAAAAACTTAGACTTTCTTGAATAACTCAAATTCTCAAAAATCTCAAGTTAAGTTAATATCTTCAAAAACTCTTTGAAAAATAACTAATAAAATAAACAGAATGAGCTCTGATAAGATCACTATGGCTAAGCTTACAGGCTCGGCTAATTACCCTATTTGGGCACTTCGTATGACGGCCTTCTTAACTAAAGAAGCGCTAAACGCTGTAATAGCGTCTAATGAAGTAAGTGATGAAATAAACGGCAAAGCTCTCTCCAATATCCAATTGCTTATTGAGGACGGTCCTCTTTTGCAAATACAGCACATAACACGTGCTTTTGAAGCTTGGCAATCACTTAAAAACCTCTATTCCCCTAAGGGGTTTAGCTCGGAATTTTTGATTTGCCGAGAATTCTTTGATACCCATTTGATTAAGTATAATTCAATGGAAGAATACCTTAATAAGGTAAAACAGCTAAGCGATCAGCTAAAAGCTAAAAACCTTGAATTGCCTAAACAGGTAATAATAGCTTGGGTTCTTAATAACTTGACTGATAACTATGATGGATTAGTTTCCAATATAACACAGTCTTTAAGAACTAATATTGATTCTTATACCCTTGAGTCGTTATTCTCTAATTTATTAGACGAATCAAAACGTCAAGAATCAAATGATACTAATACAGATCAGGCCCTAATAACTTCTAGTGGCTATAAAGGCAAAAAACCTTATAAAGTCACTAAGAATAGCCCTCAAAGCAAGAAGTATTGTACTAATTGCAAACAACACTCTCATGTGACTTCTAATTGCGCCTTCCTATTTCCCGATAAGGCCCCTAAGGGGTGGAAACGGCCAAAGAATGATAAATCACCTGATATTACCGAGAAATCGGCTCGGGATAAGCGGGAGGAGAATATTGATATTTTATATAGTAATAGTGATATTTTGGAAAATATCGGGGATTTTGATATTGATTTCCCTATGGAAGATATACAGGTATTTATGACTATACCCTCTATAAAGAATATAACTAATAATACAAATATAGGCTCCAACTTTGTAAATAATCAAGAATTAGGGGTAAATAGTCAAGAATCAAATAGTCAATCAAATACCTTTGTTTTAGATACCGCTGCAACAAAACATATATGTTGTAATATATCATATTTCCATGAATTTAAAACCTGTAATAAACTAGTTAGCTGGGGAAAAGCTAAACAAATAAATATAAAAGGATACGGAGATATCTTAATAAAGTCAATAATTAATAATAAAATATATAAACTCAAAGATTGTCTTTATATGCCTGAATTAGGTATTAACTTAATATCTCAAAGTCAACTAAGTAGTTAATATTATAGCATTTTTAATAACTCCTTTGCCTATATCAAAAATAATATAACAAATGAAGTAATAATTGAAGGCAATAAATCCAAAGGATTATATATACTAAATATTATACCACATAAAACTAGTAATCAAATAACTAATACTAATATTTTAAGTACAATTGAAAATAAACCTATAAGCATTAATAAAATGGATTTGCATGTAAAATTAGGTCATATCAGCTTAATGTACTTAGATAAAATAATAAATAATACTTATGGATATACTAATATAATCTCAAATACAGATATAAATAATCAAATACTAAACTGTGAGACTTGTCTTAAAGGAAAATTCACTAATAAAGTTAATAAAATAACTAGTGATAAAGTCTTTGATTTACTACAAAAAGTAGTCAGTGACTTATGTGGCCCTATTACACCTATAACATATGATAATTATAAATATATTATAACTTTCTTAGATATTAAGAGTAAATATTTAGAAATAAAACTACTAAGAAATAAATATGAAGCAATGAACGCTTTTATTGAATATAAAAATAAAAATGAAAATAACAATAATAATAAACGTATAAATATACTTGCAACTGATAATGGTGGAGAATATATAAATAATAAATTTAAAGAATATCTTATAAATCATGGAATAACTCACCAACTAGCTCCTGCTTATACAAAAGAACCTAATGGTGCAGCAGAGCGTATAAATCGCACTATATTAAATAAAGTTAGGTGTCTACTAGCATTTGCTAATTTACCTAATTATTTATGGGGGGAAGCTGCAATAACGGCTACATATCTCTATAATAGAACTCCGCATTCGGTAATAGACTATAAAACTCCTTATAAATTACGATATAATAAAATACCAGATATTACCCATATTAAAACATTTGGATCTATATGCTTTTATAAAAATAAAAAGAATCATATAACTAAACTAGAACCAAAAGCTAATAAAGCAATACTAATTGGATTTAATTATCCTTTATATAAAGTCCTAGATATAATAACTAAAAAAGCTCTTTGGGTAAGAGATATTAAAATCATTGACAATAAATTTATAAATAATCCTGAAATAAATATATTTGAAGAAAGTCAAATAAATATACAAGACCTTATAAATAATAATAATAATAATATAAATAATAATAAAGGCAATAATAACAATAATAACAATAATAATAATGGAGATAACAATAATAATGAAAATAATAATAATGAGGATAATACTAATAATATAAGAATTACAAGAAGTAATAATACTAATAATAATATAAGAATTACAAGAAGTAATAATAATAATAATCATAATAATATTCACCCAGACGGATCAGGCCGCCAAAGAACAACTTTTCCTCAAGTTGTAATAAATAGCTCTCCAAATATAGCTCTAATAAATAACTCTACAGAAAATGAAGAAGACCTAGTCTTTATAAGTAATATTAATAATGAACCTAATACATATAAACAAGCTATAAATAGTCTTAATAAAGATAATTGGTTAAAATCTATGAAATCAGAAATAAATGAGTTAGAGCTACAAAATACGTGGAATTTAGTAGAATTACCACCTAATAAAACCTATTTAAGAGGTAGATGGGTTTATAGAATAAAAACAGACCTAAATGATAATATTATAAAATATAAATCAAGATGGGTAGTAAAAGGCTTTGATCAAGTATTAGGCCTTAACTATTTAGAAACCTTTTCAGCTACTTGTAGGCCAGAATCCTACAGGTTAATATTTATATTAGCTATGGCAAATAAATGGAAAATGCATCAATACGACGTTAAAAATGCCTTTGTACACGCTAAAATAGATGCTGAAATATATATAGAACAACCAATAGGTCGAGAACGATATTATAATAAAAATAATAATACATATGAGTTAATAAAAACCTCTAATAATAATAACAACTCAAAATTATATTGTAAGCTTAATAAAGCTTTATATGGCCTTAAGCAATCACCTAGACTATGGTATAAACACTTATCCGAGGCCTTAAATAAACTAGGTTTTGAAGCTCTACCATTTGATGAAGCTATATTTATACATAATAAATTGAAAATAATTATAATTTGCCATGTAGACGACTTAATATTCACAGGACCAGATGATAATATAATAAAGGATATAGTTAAAGAATTAACTAAAACTATAAAAATAGAATACATAAGTGAAGTACATCAATTCCTTGGCATGGAAATAAAACTAGATTATAAAAATCAATCAGTACATATAAATCAAAATAAATATCTTCAAACGTTATTCGAACGTTTTAATAAAGGTAATTTAAATCCTGTAACTACACCAGTAGAAGCAGGAATTAGATTAGATAAAGCAACTAGCTTAGCTAATAAAGAAGACCTACAATTATATCAATAACAAGTAGGCTCTTTAATACATCTAGCAACTAAGACAAGACCTGATATAGTATATGCTACTAATAGATGCGCTAGATATATGTCTAACCCTGATTTAAGCCATTTTAGGGCTCTAGACCGCATTTGGAAATACTTAAATAAATACCCCAAATTAGGAATATACTATATTTGTAATAAAACATTCCTAGAATTATTAGGCTATACAGACGCCGATTGGGGGGGAGATATTAGCTCCCGAAAAAGTACTAGTGGCTTTTTGTTTCTAGTTAATAACTGTATTATAAGCTGGCTTAGTATGCTTCAAAAAACAGTAGCCTTATCAAGTTGTGAAGCTGAATATATGGCTTTTAAAGAAGCAATAAAAGAAGCATTATACTTATATAATTTAATAAACTACTTCAATAAATTTCTAAATAATAGAGAAACTCCTATACCAAAGCTATTAACTGATAGTGAATCAGCTCTCAAATTAGCTAATAATCCCGAATTTCATAAAAGAAGTAAACATATTGATATAACTTATCATTTCATAAGAAACTCAATAAACGAAAATAAACTAAATCTATTATACGTAAATACTACAGTTCAATTAGCAGATGGTTTTACAAAAGCTTTAGATAACAATAAACAATTAGCTTTTATAACTGCTTTAAATCTAAGAACTGCTTAAAATAAAAGATAAGATATAAATAAATAAATTATAATATATCTTACGAGGGGCTATAAGAATACTAGCCATATGCGAGCCTAATAACCGATGCGAGCCTAATAACCGATGCGAGCCTTTGATACAAAGCTAGTAACTTGATACAAAGCTAATAACCGATGCGAGCCTCTGATACAAAGCTAGTAACTTGATACAAAGCTAATAACCGATGCGAGCCTCTGATACAAAGCTAGTAACTTGATACGAAGCTAATAACTGATGCGAGCCTTTGATACAAAGCTAGTAACTTGATACAAAGTTAATAACCGATGCGAGAGCTTGGTACTCGGTACTCAAAGTAGTTATATAGACCTAGAAATGCCCCCTCAATAGAATCATCATTCACACCATCATTCTCTATTTCACAAGTACCTCCCTATTATAAACTACACCTAAATGTCCCTCTTACACGATTCCTTAGGGGGACTCTCTCTATTTAAGGTAGTCTATAGATATACATTATATATAGATTAGGACTAGAAAATTGACTTATTAGACTTAGTTACCCCCGCTAATAAGTTAAACACTTAACAAGCCATTAATTATACTTAACACCATAAGAAAGTATAGGACATAGCTCAATCGAACCTTACTGTGACTTAAGCCAAGATAGTTAGTTCTTATAACGCCTCTCGCCGCGATGTCGACTTTAATAAAGATAGCTTAGTCTAGCTTAATATACGCTACTTCAAGACACTCTATCTATCTAAGAAGTTAGATATACTAACTAATAGACTATTTAGAGTACTCGAGAAGGTAAGACACTCATACTACCTGGAGTTGCTAGCGAGTATAAAGGTCTATAACGTCTTTCTAGTTAGTAAGCTTCGCCGGGACCCTAACGATCTCTTACTAGGCCAAGTATAAGATGCCCCCCCGCCAATTAACATTACAGGTGACGACGAGTGGGAACTAGAAGAAGTGCTTGCCTACCGTAAGAAGGGCAAAACTCTATCTTACTGTGTCACTTAACTTAATTAAGACGTTAATTTAGACTAGTACGACGCTTTTAACCTCAAGTACGCTCCGCACAAAGTCAGGGACTTCCACCTCAGTCACCCCGAGTAAGCAGGACCCCCTGTTAAGCTACTTAAATGGATCAAAGTATGGGAAGATAATATTAACGACTATAACGACCTCAATAGTAACAAGAAAATAGACTAACGCTCGAGGACGAGCTTTTTCCGGAGGGGGGGGTAGTGTAACGACTGTCGCTGTCTAGAGCCTCATTTCTACCGGCTCCACTTAGTACTGCCCGATCGGGACGTACCGAGATTACTATAATACTAGGTATACTAACCTCTTATATATAAACTTATTCTTTCCTTACCTTCTTTCCTCTGTAGTTGTAGATTCTAAGTTAATACTTAGTATCGTCATATGTCCTGTGTTAATATGTGAGGCGTCAGTTACACGTGATTGCCGTCTTTCTAGGGCAAGCGTCACAGTTATTTTTGATTACTCTAAAGTAGTAGAGTAGTAAAGTTATATTAAAAGGACGTTTAAATTTTAATATAAATATTAAATTATTATTATAAACTAAGCTACTAGTAATAATAATTAATAAAATAGTTTACTTATAAATCGCTTAATTATAAAGTTATTAAATATCTGTACTTAAGTAAGCGTTAATACTAAAAGGTTTAAACGAGATAAGTCGCGATTAAGCTACTTGTCACGATCTGGGGATCACGTGTGTCTTGGCCCTAAGGCTCGGCAGCCTTATTATATAGAGAAGCTAGGAAACTTGCCCTTTTTGTTTATATATTATAATCTTAGCGCTAGTAAGGAAGTTAGGATCACGGGAACAGGTGTTACGTAATGTGCTAACTAGTTAGACGGGCTTGCGGGCTTGCGCGCTCTATAAGACGTTTAGTAGAGCTTACACCCGGAATCGAAGTTCTATATAAACAGAGTAGTTTCTTAAGTAGTAGAGCTTTGTGCTTAAATTTATATAGTAGTTTGACTATTACTTGTAACGTCTCAATTCCTATTGAGAACTGGACCTTTTGTGACTTTGTTTCTTAACTAATACTAACTAACAAGTCTATACGCCGCGTACTAGTCAGTTACAGGAACGTTACACTACTTTAGGTAAAGCTTCCGCGTATTAGTCTTATTTAAGTGAGATCTTAGTCCCATAACTACTACTCGAGTACTACTCTAGAGTAGTAAAGTAGAGTAGAGTAGAGTAGAGTTAGAGTAGTATAATATTTATACTAGAGTAGAGTAGAGTAGCGCTTACTACTCTACTCTACTCTACTCATTTGTTACACTGTACTAGATAAGGTCGCATTTCTTATAAGAAAGCAAATTTAGAAATACTTTACTAGTCGACTTGCTCTCTTAGTTATTCTCCCTATTAATGACTATAATTACAATATAAATAGTGTTAATCGCGCCGATTAATTAAAGACTGAATTCAACACTAAGCAAGCTACACGGCGCAACTGGCTCCCTTACTACTTTTAGCTCCTCGACTGTGTTATTATTAACGCCTTCTTACTATAGAGATAGGAGTCAAAGTCGAGAGTTATAAGCCAATAATATAAGCACTAGCGCTCTCACCGCATATTTAGGGAGATTTTAGTGGCAGATTTAATCGGTGTAAAGGCTCTAACATCTCGTCGCAATAGTCTTATTTGAGTCTACTAGAATAGTAAGCTTATTACGCCAAATATCTCTTAATTCAAAGCTCGTTACTACGTCGTACAAAGCCATAGTAAGAAATCGGAGTATTATTATTATTGGTATCAGGTCTCAAAAGGCATATTAAAAAAGAGCGCAATTCGAGATACGCGGAAGAGTTATAGAGAGTGTTCTTTACCTCTTTATATAAGGTGTTTCAAGCCGTATTACCAAAGCTAATTTCTGTCTTTATATCTTCATTTCCCTCTTTTTTAGTAGTCATAATTGTAAATTTATATTAGATACGAGTTGCTTCACTTTCTTAAGCTTTAAGTAACAAATCTTGCGTCATTCTGCTAGTGGAGCTTTATTTATTTCTGTAGATTAGAGCTCCAGCTGCAGTTCTAACTATCTTGGCCCTCCACTTTTGCGTGCACAGACAAAGTGTCGGGTTTGAGTGTGGAAGGGATAGTAGCCCCTATTTCTGCGTCAGGGATGGCTGCTATGATGAGACTTGCGAATGTGGGTGTAAAAATGAGATATGTGACGATGAGGATGAACATTAAAGCCCCGCGGAGATCTTGCTCGTTTATGACGGCTGCGTTGCGATTAGACCAACGAGGTGCTACTGAGACGGTTCAGTCGGAAACGACGTATGGAACCAATGCACTAGGGTTCACATCACGGCATAAGGGCTATAAAGGTTGATGGATTCCCAGAACCAGATCTGTATTTAGAAAGTTCTTCGTGAATATGATCAATTGAACCCCATGCATTCGACTTCTGCCTTTGAATCGCCGTCACAAGTGCCAAGAGAGGTAGATCAGAGTGGCCGTCAGAATCGCCCAAGGGATTTCGACGACGATGCTGGCGAGGATGAAGGCTTTCCAGGAATAAGTTTTTGGGGGTCGCTCTCGAACCTCGTATAAGGCGCGGTTGACGACGAAGTGAGGCATTGTATTTAATGGCATGCATGTGTGGATGCTTATCAAGAACATAAGTTAAGCACATTTTCGGCTTCCGAGATTACTTGGTCGTAATCAAGTTGCTTCCATGAAATATTGCAGGGCATCAAACGGCTATATAAAGCATTTGTAACACCCACAAATCTTTGGTATTTATTTTCCTTCATATTCTACCTCAATCCAAGGATTGGCGTGACAGTTGACAGTGGAGGAGGGGATGGTGGTGATGGAACAAGTGAACTCTAGTTGACAGTCCGCGGGATCACTATTTTGTCCATCACCTCTTGCATGCTCTTAACTAGTATCGCTCCGTCTAGGTCAATTGCCTGTGGGAAATTGTGCCTGGCCGTCTCAGGAATGAATGCCCCATCATCGCAAACAACACCTTTCGAGTAGCTCAAAATTTTTCGTCCAACGCCGCGGCCATAAGGGGTGATGAACTCTCCATTCACGTCGCATTGCTCGTGGATGAGCCAAGCAACTACTGCTGAGGTCGCTGAGGCCGGGAACTGCTGCGTCATCCATTGGTGCATGCTCTCTTCTTCGATCATCTGTCGGGCCATGGCTGTGCCGGCAAGTGGCCCAAATAAATTGACTCGAATGCCATGAGATTGGCCCTCAAGGGCTAAATTTCGACCAAGACCGAGTAACGCCCCTTTTGCGGCAGTGTAAGCGGCGTTGGCGCGCATCCCCATAATGGATGCGGATGAGACCATTAATCCACGACCATACTTCTGCTCCTACATGTATGGCCACGCGATTTGAGTCAAGCGCCATCTACCCCACACATGAACCTCCAACATGCGGGAGAAATCTTCGTCGCTAAAGTCGACGAAGGCCTTCTTGATCTCAATGCCGGCATTGTTGATAATTATGTCAATACGATCCCAAGTATTCACCGCGGCGTCGACTATTGCCTGTGCCACCTGTCGGTCGGCAATTGACCCGGGAACAGCAATGGCTTCGCCACCAGCGTCCCGAATGGCTTGGGTCTTTCCTCTGACTGAATATGACTGAAGACCGAGAAGTAGTTGTTATTTCTTCCATTCAGGCTGGTTCCAACACACTCGTACCTATACCACGCCCCCGACTCCCAGAAGGCTAGGCCCTCTCCTCCTTGTCTCGTGTTCCGAAATGCCGTCAAACAAGTATCCTACCTATGCCAAGGCATGCTTACGCAGAAACGCGCTCCGGCCTGGGGGAGCTAACGCGGAACATATATTCCTCGTCCTCTGGCGGCCACAGTCTAACTCGCAGCACTGGCTCCTATCATATAAGTTACTAAAGAATGAGTTTCGAGCGGAACATATATTCCTCTGTTACGGTTTCCTGTCACGAGATCTTCTTCGCCTATGTTCCTAAAATCTGGAGTCTGAGGCGGATTACTGCAACCTGCACTCACTACAGTAAAATACGGAGCAATGCGAGCTCAAATTCTGCCTACGAACTCGCATCTGGCATCGCATCAAGCCAAGCCTCGTCCTATTTAGTCCAGAAACATGCATCGCTCGAGAAAGCTGTAATCCACAGATCAACACGAAGAAAAATGATTCATGCCCGCTGATCCGCTGTCATCCGCTTGTTGCCGAAGCTCGCCTGCGACCCTTACTGGAATAGAGCTAGCCGAGCTACAGTAATTAGCCTGTGATTTGCCGCGGCCATTCGCCTATTCTACAGCGGGGAGGGGGGTCAGCGTAGCCTCACGCGCCTTTTTTTTTTTTGTCTCCGCTCATATCATGAGCATCTCAAGGACGAAGCAACAAGCTCACAAGGCAAAGCCAATGACTCGGCTGGATATCGACCGCCCGCGTTGTTGAGGGCTGCTTCTCCTGCAGCCCCTAGTCCCGCCCTTCGCTTCCTCACAAAGAACACTCTGACATGCTCTTGCTCCAGCACATCCACTAGCAGATTCCCCTCATATCGTCCTCTTATTTATTATCTATCTCCCCCGACGTGAAGAGGGACAAGGGTTCGAATGAAAGACCGCGGCGTCAAGGCGTGTCCCCGACGACAGTCTCAAAGTTCAGTCCCGCCTGCTCGCCCTCATGGAGGAGGATACGAGTGCACGCACGAGTACAAGGAGGACGGTGGATCGGCGAAAACCCATTTGTAGTAATTGTCGGAAGCGAAAGGTGCGTTGGTTATCGTTGTCATGCTCTATGTCCTAGAATTATCTCCACTCCCCTTGCCTCCTCGCCCGTCCAGTTTCTTTCTTTTCATCGTTACTTGCAATGATCTCGTTCAAAATTGATGCGGTGTCATACATTATACCTATAAGTCAATGTCTGATGTTATCAGAGTAAATGCGACAGTCGAGAACCAAAATGCTCGACTTGTCTTGCACACAAGAGCCCATGCCATTACGTCAAGCCACCGTCACTGGCCTATGTCAGGTCTTTGGAAGCCAGAATCGAGCAATTGCTACTGGAGAGAAGGGGGGACTCTTTTTGCGAAGAAAACGTCGTCACTGGTGTAAAACAACCTGCTTTAAACTCGGACAAGTGTTGGTGGGCTAACGCTTATAGAATGATGATGAGCTCATCAACATCACGGAAAGCAATACATCGGCACCCACCTCACCATACCAGTCCAGATCAGTCGACAACCCCAGCGAGCTGACCATTCCGCCTCATCAAGCCCAGGAGGAGACGCGACAAGAAAATGAAAGAGAGTCTAATCGCTGGGTATCACAGATCAGTGTCGACAGCCGTGGCGGAGTTTCATTTCATAACCCTACTTCCGTCTTTCACGAAGCTCCATCACCAGACCACAGATTAGACACATTAGATCAAGCCTCGAATGGAACATTGTCAGGTGTTGCGGATGGTCGAGATACTCATCAAGTCGATCAGATGAAACACTCCCTAGTTTCAAATGCAGCACATCAGAAGCGTCTTGAAGACTTGGCAATGGGCAATATCACAGCAATACAAAGCGATATACCAGCGGTCGTTGCCGTCGAATTGCTACGATTCCACTGGTGCTGGATTCACCCAATGTTTATGTTTGTGTATCGGCCGGCTTTTACACGTAAGTCTTCCGCCACCGCACACTTCTGCTGCTAACAATCTGGTAGGTGATATGGCTCTCAGCTCCCCAAACCAGCCCGAAACTTCGTATTTCTCAGGACCTCTCTTGAACGTTCTTCTTGCGCATAGTTCACGCTTTCGGGTGCAAGGTTCTGAAGATAGTGACACAGAAAACGCAATGTTGAATGCGCTTGCCCAAAAGGCCCAGCACTCTTTGGCATTGCGGCTCACAAGCGCGAGTTCAATATCCATAGTTCAAGCTCTGCTTCAACAGTCTGCGAGAGATTTTGCTTTTGGGAACTCTTCTCAAGGTCAGTTAAATTCGTGCCCGCGCTACGAGTACATTTCTCACCCAAGAAGCCTGGCTTTATTCAGGCATGGCCTTTCGAATCGCAATCGATCTCGGAATCCACCTACCAAGCGAGAAACTATACGGATATGTTAGAAGCTTGGCTGCTGAGGATATTGAGATCCGGAAGAGATTATTCTGGAGCTGTTATACATGGGATAAGGCTATAAGTCTGTATCTTGGACGGATGCCAGCTTTCATATCACTTGTGGAATCCAACCCGCCTGAATTCAGTGAGTTATCCTCGGTTCAAGCCTTCAGATCACCCAATGTCATGTTTTAATTCGATATTTGGGCACTGATATCCTGTGAAGTGGATGATTTCACAGAGCATGACCTCTGGGAGCCATTCTATGGTTCTGGCCAAGACCAAGCAGGCACCCTCAGACCCGCCTATCCACCACAGAAAGGATATATGATATCCTGTTTCACTGGGTTGTGCAAACTATCGATGATATTAAGCACGATCATGCTTGAGATATATGGAACGTCGACCGACACACCTACTGACGCCGGATCTCCGAACCCAAAGAGCTCAGCATTCATCAAAATATCATCTTCCATCCACAAATGGTGGATCGAGCTCCCCTCACCAGTCCGAATCGACGTCCAAGCCCTCCCAGCAATCAGCCCTCCACTTCACATCGTCTCCCTCAACCTGTTGTACCACACAACACTAATCCTCCTCCACCGCCCTTACATCATAGGCGCTACAAACTTTTCAAACCCAGCAGTGCTACGCTCATATCAAATATGTATCACAGCCACAGCAACCATCCACGATCTCCTCGTTCTCTTGACCTCCACCTTCGGCTACGGCCACACTACGTATCTAAACTGCTACAACACGTACGTAGCAGCTACGATCGCCGTGCAGCATTTCCAATTACAAGAGGAAGGGGAGACTGCGGTGCTTCCTGATACTGGTATATTGTCTGACAAGTTGGACTTGAAATTTTTCCTAGGTGTTCTGCAGAAATCAGCAATAGCAATGCCAGGTTTGCATAGGAGCATTGAGATTGTGAAGAGGCATATGCAGGCTATTCTTCATCGACAGTCAAAGAAGTATCTGGATTCATTATTTCCTGTTTCTAATCCATCGAGCAATATCACGAAGGCAGCACAGCAACAGCAGCAAAAGCCATCCTCATCCTCAGCTGGGTCATCAATCCCTACGCACGAATCGAACTCGACCCAATACCATCAATTCCCATTGGGAATGCAACCGCAAACAGAGAGCAATGCCAACTATCATGCATATCCTAGTTTCAGTCTCGAAGGTCTCCCTGCATTCCCAGGCCAAGACTTCAACATGGGCATGGATTATAACCTCGATCAAGAGATCATCGACCCGGAGATGAGAACGACATTTTTGGGATTGGATCCGCACTTGACTCTGCGCCATGAAAATTCGGATTGGACTTATGGCGAGTTCTATATATGAGTAGATCGATAAAAAAGTGAGGTATGCACACTAGATACCTTGAGTATGTGTTTGGATCGCTGTAACCGAACTTGTAGCAATTATACGGACTGGGGAGACAATATGCGCCACCACCGACGCCGATGTGCAGCTGTTAGCCTACCACTATCTGATAGCCTCGCATCCCCTGATACGACAAAGACATCAAGTCTTAGACAAAAAGGAAGCTAACGCGTCAAGTAAGAGACATGTTCTTACGTAGCATTGTTTAATCAGAAGACGTTGTCATGGCCAGTAAAAGGCACCAATTTGTCTCGTGACGACACCTTGAACGCGTGTCAAGGTATCAAGTGATCTCGCTTAGATCATTTAAAAGCGTGACGAACCTTCAAGCTTCTTTATGATTCCTCGCGCTACGTCTTGCATCTAGAATCGATGCATACCTTGGCTCGAACCCTCACGCAATCGGATTTTTGTCCGTGGAAAACTAGTATCTATTAGGTTAAGATATCGCAACGTAAAGTAACTTGCTTCTTATAGATGGAGTATGATAAGTAATTCTTCTCTTCAAGATGCACGCAATGACCCAGTATTATATGCGGCGTAAAGGCGTTGCTTGGCCGGCTCCCATCAAGCGATAACGTAGAAGTTCAACTTGAAAATACGAAGTATTCAATCTTTAAAGCACTATTCGTGTAATGGTCCGTACTTAATGCGGCTTTATTCCTCGTACTGAATGCGGCCTCATTCCTTACCTGCAAACAGAGAGTCACATTCCTCTGGTTCTTTATTACTCTAGTATATAGTCAGCTTCCCCTGAAGAAGAGTCTACCTTCTTCAGCAATTAGTCTTTTGTTACTGGAACCTCTCCAGCTGATCACCAGAGAACCCCCATCGTATCTCGTTACCTCAGTGAAACTAGTGATCATTAACGTCTCACGCCCCCCTTTAGCCCACCCCCGTCTTTGGCCCACCTCGCTTAATTCTAACACTTCTTATTTAAGACTTAATAACTCTATTTTACTTTAACTTTTATATAAGATATTATAAAGTCTGATTCTCCTCCTGATTTTGATTTTTTAGGTTTAATCTAGCGCTCCCTAGTTATAATTTGAGCCTCTTTAATAGCACGAATTATCGTAAACTTAGAATTTAGACTAGTTTAAACCTTCCTCTTTTTCTTTAGCCTTAAGTGCTCTAATCTCTCTTTTAGCTCTTTAATCTTTATATTTACTTTCCCTAATTCGTACTCCTTCTCGTTAATCCCTTTTATAACTTTCCTAAAAAGTAAACGTTACGTCAAAAGTTAGTTATATAACCCACTTACTGAAGTGTGAATTTATAAGTATAAATCTTTCCGCGCCTTTAGAGTCTATAACTTAATTAAAGTATTAGAAACCTTTAGAGGTAGTATTAGCGTATCTTAAGGCTTTAGGAGTATTAGATTTGTTAATTTATTACTATCTAATAGTAAAGGGCTTATTAGTGGCTTAGTAATAGATACCGGCTATAAACTTGTAGTTCTCTACCTTGATTTAATATTAAAAGGTGTAATACTTTCTTGACGTGCCTTTTAATAGTAAATAAGAAAGTTACACTTATTAATTAATATAGAATCAATTAGAGAACTTAACCTTTATAACTCTTTCTAATAAGTACGCTTAAGTAAGGAGAAAACTATCAAATCGAAAGGTTATAAGACGTATAACGTATATATAAGTAAAAATAAGAAGTAAATATTATACTCGAGGCACTTCTAAAGGAATTCTGTAGTCTCGTGGCTCTTATAGCCGTCTAAAATAAGGAGTCTTATTAAATAATCACGTAGTTACGTCTAAAGGATAAATACCTTTTCTAGCCACTCTAAAGCCGTAATATTAGTAGTTTACTAATTTTCAGTGGCTGTGAAGTACTAATTGTCGAATATCTCTAATTAAAATAGAAACTATTATTATTACACTAACTTTCCCTTATAAATTACTAGTAGTTATATCGAAACTCTAGTTATAAAGATATACTTAATAATTGTCGTCTAAGTACGTGAACTTAGTTATTTTACTTAAACCTTGTGTATTTCGATACTCCCTATAATATATTTATTTAAACTATAACCTTCTATAATACTAGCTTCGTCTATATTTTATCGTTAATTAACTAAAATAGCTCTAATTGCCGGAATATCTAGTTTTTAGAACTAAGGCCGTATAACTTTAGACTAAGCGCAATTAACACGTATAAAATCGATATATATCTGCCTCTTAGTCTTAAGAACAGGATTACGAACTAAAAATCGAGTCATTTAGTGTTTTCCGAGTAGTTTATAGTCCCCTTAAAGAGCTAGAAGCCTCTCTCTAAAAACCCGAATCTATATATATGTAACTCTATAGCTAAGAGCCTCTTAATTCAAAATCCAATTAATTAATCGTTCCTCTATAACTGTAAGTAGTCTTTACAAGTGACTAGCAGCTTCTTGACGTAGTTAAGTCGTGGTGTTACGGTGACGGAGTATAGACCTCAGAATACTCTACTCAAGGGATACCTATCGTACTAACTTATTATTTGCGATCTCCTCAAGCGCATATATAACATTATGCTTAGTATATTAAGGCTTCATGATCGAAACAATTCACATTCCAAATTTTAGACAAATCGATTGAAGAATGAGGATATAATTAATTATTGAAGTTGAGAGGTATAAGTAGCGGTGAGTTAAGCGAGGTGGCCAAAGGCGGGGGTGGGCCAAAGGGGGGGGCGGGGTGGGGGGGGGGACGTTACAATTCGCTGCTGGATCCAAGTCCCTGAATGATTCGTGGAGACACAGGTTCTCCGTTCATGGCGGATATGTTAGTGGAGAGAAGAAGTTTCAAAGAGGCGAGCAAGGCGGGAGACGGGGCTTGTTCTGTCCTGATCCGGCTGGTGGGTCGGGCACATAATGGGCTTGAGAATATCATTGAGCATCCGGGATATCGGCGCAGATGGGTGCACCAAGATGGCTCGTCGCAAGCTCAAGCCTACGCATATAGAACGCACTATCTTTAGAGACGCAACTGGGAGCTCGCTGAACAATATTGTGGATGTAGAAGGGCTAGGAAAATTTGGCGTGCTGGCTTGTTGGGAGCATTTGCAGCCGCTGTTGAAATATCATACTTGTTTGCTGAAGGAGGAGATCCATGTTGCGGCATGGCCGCCTGTTATCCCGTATGAGCCTAGGCACTGGCTCTAGTCTATGTCTCAAGAGGGATGTCGGAATTTGTCTAGGACGTTTGCTATAGAGAGCCAAACATTTGTGCTACATACTACAGCTATCATTGGGCCTGCTACTATCGAGAAGATAGGGACGCAAGGGACTTTCTTTGGTGTTCATGGTGGTGGAAGCTCGGCTACCTTTGGACCGGATGGGAGGCAATTTACTGAGGATATCCACTAAGCTGAGGAGGGCATCTTGTATGCTGAGTTGGATTTCGATGAGGTGCTTGGGTCAAAGAGCTTCGTTGATGTTGGTGGACATTATAGTCGTCCGGATTTGTTCTGGTTAGGTGTTGATGGTAGAGAAAGGCTGCCTGTAAGAGTTCAGCGAGATGGTGAAATGGGAAGAAGGTGTAAATTGGTGTATCTCAATGCTTACATCTACATACCACATGTCCAGGCTTTGGTACTCCAGGTACCATGCCAGTGCTTGACCAGTCCACTTCACGTTCCATGCTCCATGCCCGCAACCCTTCCCAGCCATGTATCACCTTTATATACCCAACACGACGCTCTTATAAGCTCAAGTATCTTCATGCCTTCTTCACATCCACATTCGCCTGTCGAGGCTGCTAAGCTCCATTCTACGGTCTGTAAAGGCGGGGAAATTTCAGGAGCTGCATATATGCATGAAGACAAATAAAAGATAGTGGGCCAGAAAGATGAATTTTCCCATCATTCTGTCTCGAGCCCTCAATCATTGTTTCGTTATAATGATAACGTAGAGGTAAATAAGCCAGTGAAAGTGATGACTTTCTATTTTTCCGACCCGTGAAAACAAGCGAGTAATTATAGTAGCTTGTGTTGACTTTGGTGAGAACGCAAAACATCGCTTTCAAGACTTACTGCTTCCAGTTCATAGTAGATGCAAATATGAGAGTCGCGATTTCTCCGGAGGCTATAGATCAATTTCCTTCATTTCAAAGGGGATCGAACTCCACACCAGGTACAAATATCACATGCCGTTGTTTATGCCGTTGTTTATGCCGTTGTTTATGTGCGGGGCAATGTTCGTTATTCGAGTTTGCGGCTGTTGAAGAGAAAGCTATAGAATATTTATAGCCTATTTATTTAAAGTATGACCTCTGGGGTGTGATCGATATCTAATGTAATCTATAGAGTGCATCTGAGATATTGGTTGGATTGTTAGTCTAAATCCTGATTGATCTACCCGGTGCCTTCACACACAGAATATCAATGTATGTTGGTGAGTGCTAATGACATACACGCCTTTCCGTTTCTTCCATTACAACACATATCGGAAATCCTTGTTCTCGAACTCGGTCTTGTCCTGCATGCCGGCTTCATTACTACTCTCCTTATTGGCGGGTCCGTGCTTCCTATCGCGGTATCTGTTGGTAAAAAACATGTATGCTGGATTATTATTAGTAAAATCTAGTCTGACAAGTTTAAGACCACATACCCAGTAATGCCAAGTGGCAGCCAAACTTGATTGAATATCCAGCGAGAAGCCCGGCAGTGGCTGTTGGGTAGTCGGGAGCCTCAGATGGCTTCACCACGAATGGTCCCGCGAAGTTACCCCAACAATATGCAGTGCTATAAAGAAAAAGATGTATTAGAGACGGAAGACGCAGGCATAGTCGATGACTGTTTACTTACAAGATCATTGCACTGGCCATAGAACGATGGGTGTATCCTGCCATGTTGGAAGACACCGTAGTCAGGGAGACGGTGAATCCAACAGATTGCGCGTTGACCATCCAGAAGCAGACTAGTCTTCCCCATGTGTTGGATCGTGGAAGATACGCCATCAAGGCCGCGCATACCGTGCAAATGATATTGGCTGCTGTTGCAGTCAAAAGCCGAGAATTTGGCACGTTCAGTGTTATAGTACCGCCAATGAGGAGAGCAATAATCTGGACGGCGTCTCCAACAGACTTCAGCTCAGGTGTTTTAGTTGTGGAGAATCCCTTACAATATTAGTTTGTAAAGTGTGGCTTGAGTAAGTATACATACGAGGTCCCGAATAATGATTGTGCTGAACGAATTGACAACACCGTTGGGAATTGCACTTGTATTGTCAGCGATGATAGTCGCTGCTTGGGAGAATGCAACTTACGCTGCAAATACCGAGATGAAGATAAGTAGTGCCTTTGGATCAAAGAAGGCGCCAATTGCCTGCTTCACGACAAATTCCTTGTTCTTGATTCCGGTCTCGTTTCCGGCTACACGCTTGACAGCAATGATGCGTTCACGCTCGCTGAGGAAGCGGGCGTTGGAGGGTGCATCGGGGAGAACGAAGTAGATTACGAAAGCCCAAAGACAAGTCGCACCGCCCAAGATAAAGAATATCAACTCCCACCGTTCTGGTATTAAATCTTCCGGCAATTTGGAAACCCCCATGGAGATGTATGAGCCTATGATACCTCCCCATCCTAGAGAAGAGCTACAGAATGCGTCAGCGAATTTTGGAAGGCATCAGTTTGACGAGGGATACATACTACCAAATACACTGTCGAAGGGGGATCTCTCTTCTCGTGTACCAAAATCCAGTCATCAAAGTCAAACCACTGTTAGGGATTTTCTTAGCTCCTGAGTGAGGAAGATGCTAGTATAAGGATCATGGTAACTTACGGAGTAACGGCTGCTTCGAACACGCCCATGAAAACTGTAATAATTGTCAATTATATGTCGATCAAGACATCCGATATTACATACATCGAACCGCCACTAAGTTATCTGTCAGCCACTACGCCGGTCGATTCGCTGGAAAGCAGCTTACGAGCACTCTGATATGTTCGGCACCGGGTCATTATCAAAACAGTACCTCCCCAGAGGAGACAGCTGATCCCAATGACTTTCTGCGCAGGGAAGCGACCAATGAGCCATCCACAGGGGTATTGTCCAAAGAAGTATCCGGCATAGACCACTGCAGAGCACAGTATTAGCTAAGATCCGTCGAGTTCTGCGTCGAGACTGACTCGCAGAAAGGTAATTAAACTCTTGTCCTTTGAGATTCAAGGCTTGTTTGTATCCGAAAAGATTGGCGTAGTTCAGAGCCGTCTTGTCCATGAACTGGAGTGCTTGGGTGATGAGGAAAATCGGGAGGATGATGAAATCGATCTTCCATCGAACACGTTTGTTCTATATAGCGAACGTCAGCAACAGATACACGGTTATTTCATCGCATATTGCTTACCTCTTTGTCGGTAAACTCAAGGAGCAAACCTTCTTGATATTGCTGGTAACCAACCGCGTTTTCCTACGCACCGTCAGCCACATTGCGCAATCGACGGGAATACCCAAGCCAAATTCACACCTCCATGACAGCATCAAGCCCGCCCTTGTGCTCCCCGCTACTGTGCACATGGTTTATGTCGGAAGATAGGACGTTTTGGGGTCGAATCTGTTGTTGAGACTCAAGCTCAGAGACCTCTGGTTTGGACTTCATGATATTGTAGGCTATTGAGAACTTCCAAAATATAAATGCAGACCAAGTAGATGCTGCGAGCTGCCAGAAGCTGCTGGATCTAGTTGTTAGAGGCAAAATGTGGGTGCAGATCACCCGATCTTATATACCCAACTTTCAGGGCTCAGAAGCCAGGAGTGCAGGACAATGGAGATAGATGGGGTAGTGAATGGCTGGGGAAATGTGGAGGAAGCGAAGCTACTTCGTAAACGCGTACATCGGCTCCGTGGCCAGAAACACTGTTCCAGTGAACCGAATCCCACGGCCATTCGCCGACGCCCCAACGTCATGAATATTCACGGAGGTTATTGGAGCCCGACCATCATGTACTGGTCCTACACCACGCACAAGAGTCTGTAACAGTGGGATCAGCGGAGAGGTAGCGAGTGGCGAGCCGGAATGAGACCAAGCGGCCGAATGGTTAATTGATGGGTAGCATTTGCAGAATCTTGTGAACTTAATATTCATGCCCCGATTCCATTCCTCAATGATATTATTGGAAATCCTTGCTCTACAAATTTTATTTCCCATCATCATCAACATCATCAATCTGATACGCCTTGGCAATCATTTCAGGTATTCCAAAGACAATGGGAGACATTCGCGAGACCGAAAATGGGAATCTATACCTTGCTAAACCCTCTGGCGCATGCTGTCTGAAAGGCTCTCTTCACAAAGGAACCCCTCGCGGACAGGTGGTCACCATTGCAGGCGTCGAAACATACACTGTAGCCCCATCAACAGACAAGGCAAATGGCCACATTTTATTGTACTTCCCCGATGTTTGGGGATTATTCAATAATGGGCTCTTGATAATGGACGGCTTTGCAAACGCCGGGTTTTTGGTACTGGGTTTGGATTACTTCCGTGGGGTAAGTTAAGAGCGTGCGTAATCTAACTGTACCTCGGTGATTGGGGCTGGTGAGAACAGGCACTAAGCTTCGTCTTAGGATCCAGTATGGAAGCATAGAAAAGACCGAAACGATCGCTCAAATCCGGACTTTGACTATGAAGGGTGGAAGAAAAAGCATACTGCATTCGCCGATGTAGCTGTGCAGAAATGGGTGAAGGAAGCCAAAGAGGCGTATGGTCAGCCAAATACGAACTACGTTTGTGTTGGGTGAGTGCCTCTATAGGAGCGTAATCACAGGAATACCACAGCTGACCAATCTTCAGGTACTGCTTCGGAGCTCCATATGTCTGCGATCAGCTTGCTGGAGATGGCGTTGTTGCAGGTGCCTTCGCGCATCCGGCATTTTTGAAGGAACATCACTTCTTGAACCTGAAAAGTGCGTCAAGCTCAATTCTTTCAACCACCATAGAACTGATACAAGCTTTCAAATAGAGCCATTGTTTTTGTCTTGTGCAGAAACCGACCATACGTTCAATGTGGACTCTCGACGGAGGGCTGTTGACATCCTCATCGAAGGCAATAAGTCGTACCAGCTACAGGTGTTCTCAAGAGTTGAGCATGGCTTTGCGTTGCGTGGTGATATGAACAACCCTTACGAGCGTCAGTTAAACCTCTTTTTAAACATTACTTAGGATGCCGAGTACTGAAACTTTTGCAGGTTATGTCAAGGAACGAAGTTTGGATGGCATTGTCAAGTGGTTCGAATTTTGGTTGTCACAGTAGCGCATGGATGAGCTTAGGAGGACTCTTCAGACTTTTGATGAATTGAACGAGTTATCAACTGAGTGCCTTGAGACCTTTGTAAAGTCAGAGATCTGAGCCCGCTGGTACGTTTCGTGATCTCCGAACGAGAAATTCGATTTGCCTCCAGCGCTAGCACAGGCTTTACCCAGGGACTTACTGCCTGTAATTTTAGTAGTCGTAAGCCTGGACCAGAAGCGAGATTGCCATCTACCCGCAACCATCAGCGCCATGGCATTGTGCGGCACCGTGCACACACCCGCCTTTATTACACAGATAACCTACTACCAAGCGAAGAAGAAGGCTCAGTCCACCACCATCATCGGTGGCTGGCCGAACTTGCCAAAGGCCGGTGGCGGCCATTCGCCGTGTATTGAGCCAAGACTGCAGAATTGCCTACTCCCACCCGTGTTCGTTCGGGAGCGGCAAGGACAGAATGTTGATATATTGGTGAAACCAAGCAGCCCTCAAGCCACCGAGAACTGTAACACTCCACTGGCACCAAATAGTTCGTCAAATCTTCCAAAGATAAACATCAACTCCATCGAGAAGCAACCCTCAACTCAAAATGGCATTCTCATTGACAGGCGAGGTGGCTATTGTTACTGGCGCTGGATCACGCATGAAAGGTAAGCAAATTCTCATCCCTTTTCGAGAGGATTTGTCAAGATTCCGTTAAAAACATATGTCTTCAGGTGAGATTGGCAATGGACGAGCAACAGCCATCCTCCTCGCACGACAGGGCGCCAAGGTTGCTCTGCTGGATTTCAACGTTGAGTGGGCAGCTGAGACGAAGCGAATGATTGACGAGGAAGGCGGTATATCTGAAGTTGTTCAGACGGATGTCACCGATGAGGAATCATGTAAGAATGCAGTAGCAAAGACAGTAGAGCTCTTTGGCACAGTGCACATTCTCGTAAACATTGGTAAGTCAGCCCGAACCCGACATGTGTGTTGATTGATCACCAAGACATTCTTGCTGATGCTGCGTATGTATCTAGTTGGCGTCGGAGGGGCCATGGGAGATGCTACCAAGATTGATATGGATGCTTGGGACCGTGATTTCAGGATCAATGTCACAAGTATGGTCCTCATGTGTCGGCACGTTATTCTAGAGTTCCGGAAAAACGGCCGGGGAGCAATCGTGAACATGTCTTCCGTCAGCGGTCGTAAGTGTCGCTTCTCGCTGCTGTGCTCGCTAATGTAATTTCAGTACTTGGTGGAAACCCAAGTCTGCTCTACCCTACTTCGAAGGGAGCCATTATTCAAATGACCCGAGCGATGGCAGCTCAACATGGGCCCGAGAACATCAGAGTCAACTGTGTGTGCCCTGGAATGGTCTTCACCCCTATGGTAAGAGGCCGTGGAATGACGGATGAGATAAGACAAGCTCGTGTGAATCAGAATCTCTTGAAGATTGAAGGAACTGGATGGGATGTTGCTTATGGTAAGCTTTGACTAGGACTCGTCACTTAAAGGTAAAGATAGCTATAGCTAATACCGCGGCATAGCAATCTTATTTCTGTGCAGCAAAGAAGCTCGGTGGATCACAGGGCTCATCATGCCTGTTGACGGCGGTGTAAGTTCAAATCTCGCCCCGAAGCGAGATCAGATTAATGACAGAGCGGTGTGTAGACAACGGCAGGAAAGGTAGACAGACCTGCACTGAAAGCGGATTCTTTGGCTGAGAAGAATACAAAGACGGTAAATGGTGCTCAGTAAAAGTTCCACAGCTTGAGATTGTTGTATGTATATGTTCCGAATCATCAGCCAACATGTTACATTGGGGCAATTGTTAGGGCTAGCGAGGAAGGAAGGACGGATTTGCGTTGAACTTTAATTGGACACTGTATCCCTGCTTTATGAGACGCAGAGATTAACTTTGAACAGTTTGCTTTGAAAGTCATCATTTTTCAATCCCATCCTCGTACAGAATAGAACCATCCACCCACACTTTTACATGGATGGCAAGATCTCGTGCTCAATCTTTGACAAATCTGAGATGGAGATACATGGTTATGGAACTTATGTAGGTTTATTATAGACCTGCAGACATCGAGAATCTGTTTACAAGACTAAGTCTGAAATATGCGGCGGCCCAGTACTCAGAGTACGCCCAAGGAATCTCTCATCTTAAGGAATAGAGTGTCCCGTGCCCGTACTATACTGTAGAAAATACAGTAAAATGAAAGAAAATAAGAACGAGTACATTAATCATACCCGGGTGAGTGAGGGATATCCGTGTGTATGGTTTGTTGACTTGACTGGCTGACTGACTGACTGACTAGGCTTTGCTTTAGTTTAGATTAGGTGGATAGGAAGAAGGGTGAGAAGGAATTCAGTGATAGGTTGTGCGGTTACACTGATTGAATTTGTATACAATATATTTTCCTCTTCTTAATTTCGTTTACTATAACTTATCTTCGCTACGCTTAACCTTTAAACGAGATCATTGGTTAAAGCCGCGAGAGACTAGCGAGGGATCTTAAGTAAGGAAGCAAGGACGGGATTTAGAGATACAAGAGCGGAGCTAGATACGCAGAGTAGGCCAAAGGTAAAACTAGGAAGGGTAGAGTTAGGAAGTTGACAAGGACAGGACCTCGAGATATTAACGGCAGAACTGCGATGGGGGAAGCTAGTAAAATATAGGACTCGGAGCTACGAGAGCGAAGTTGGGGAAAACAGACTTTAGGAACTCTAAGAAAGTAGCATTTGCTAGTAGACGAGCGAATTGGCCGATACGGGAGAGAATCATAAAACATAGTATATATACGAGGACGAAGTAGTGAGGATCAGGATTAAGAATTAGTATTGGGCACAACATTGTATCCCCTTAAGTGCGACAAGCGCACCCACTTAGGCTGTGCCGCCTGAAGGGTACGCTAAGTTGCCCCGTATTATAAGGCCAACTGGCGCTAGTGCCGGTATTAACAAAGGAGTAAACAAAGCCTTGTTTACTATCAAAATACTTACATTTCACGACGATTGCAATGCCACCTAAGGTAGTTTACGATCCTACCGATGCTAGAACTCTAAGGCCAAATGAATAACTATTAGAGAGCAAAGGGACGCATTTTAAGCCGATGAATTGCCCTGATTTTAATATAAAGCTGCACTTACTTAAAGATATTTCCCCCGATAATCTAATTACTCTTTTTACACTGTATTATAAGCTAGAAATCGTTGATCGGATAGTTGAAGCTACAAATGCATATCAAAAAGCAATTCTGGAGAATATAACTAAAAGTCGAGCCTCAAAGTAATACCTGACTACTCGCAAAGAGATCTATTTATTCTTAGCTTTTTATATTTACATAACTATTATACCCCTCAACAAGACATCGGACTATTAGAGCACCCATCTAATTACTTTTTTCCACGCTATTATAAAGTGTTTTGCTAAGGATAGGTTTTAAGAGCTTCGTTTAAGGTTTAAAATACATATGCCATATATTAAAGATATATATGAAAAGGTATAATAACTCCGCGAAACCTTAATGAAATTCGCTAATTCTTAGATTAAACAAAACTACTAAATATGCATATTCAAGATACTAATACCCGGCTCTAGATCCCTGGTAAAGATTTAGCTGTAGATAAGGCAATTTAATAATATTAAGGGAGGTTTAAAGAGAAAACAACGTTTCCAAATAAACCTACTCCGATTAGCCTAAAGATTTAAGTAGTTGCATAACGTGGATTCTTCCTTCGATAGGTTTTTTATAAGCTAGGCAAAGGGAATGGACTAATTAGTGTTTATAAGCCGGAGGAATTGAATAAGACTTAATTTGTGGCATCACATTTATTAAACCTACTTCTTAAAAGAAGGTATTATATGTACTTTAATAACTTATTTACAAATATCAAGCTTTTTAAGCACTTACGGAAGCTTAGTTTTAGAGCAACTAATACAGTAAGAGTTTCTTCCGAAATCTTTCAAGATCTTATTAATTTAAAAGAGATCACGGGGAAAGTACTATGCCTTAGGGGACCGTACACGCTTTCCCTACGGAGTCGAATATAATTAATCAAACCGGCTTCAAAGATAGCGCCTTTGCTTTAGCTATATCAACAGTTTGATATAAAATTAAAAAGGTATTAAAGCTACGCAAACAGCCTAAAGAAATAGCTTCAAATGCTCGTACTTCACGAGTTCCCTTGGGAAATCAAGCTACCAAATACCTTTAGATCCCTTAATTATACGACCCTTATAATCATAATATAAGAGCAATTAATCTTAAAGATTAATTATATGCTTATAATAAAAGAAAGCAATACCTATGTCGTGGACCTAGTTAAGGCCTTCTTTAATTTATACTTTTAATCGTAATTTCCAATTATTACTTGATTTATTAGTATTAGAACTACGAGAAAGAGAGATTAGTTAATCTCTTAAGTTAAGACGATTTCAGAATTTAGCTTATCGAATCATTAATAGTTATAAGAAAAGATACTCTTAGGACTCGTAAAAAGAGTAATTCACGTATATCTAAAGATCAAATTGAGGTCCCGGCACATCGACATGAGCTTATTAAAATATCTACTAGAGCTAATTATGCAAGTTGTAAAAGAAGAAGAATTTAGGACCGCCTCAGAAAGCGTGTTACTTTCAAAGAAATCGTACTTAACTTAGGTCGTATAAGTCGCTAAAGTTGTACTTTATACGGCTGTAATAATACCTTTTATACTTTTATAATAATAAAAAGTATTTTAATATATATTATAAGCGATAAATTAATTAATTACTACGAAAGAAGCTGATTTTATATAATATGTAAGAGGGGTTCAGCAGCCTAAGTTTAGTGAGGCTCGCTTAATTAGTTACTCGCTACGGGCTGTGTCACAGGGTCTTACAGGCTGCGCGACGAATCACACTTAATAGGATACTAGCAAAGCATGTATTCCTTTCATTCCTTTATTCAATACCCTCACTCAAGCCAAGCAAAAGGCTATTTATCCATTCTATTTTATGCCCATGCCCGTGCCCGTGCCCGTGCCCTTGTCGAGACCGAGACCGAGACTATCACACCACATCACATCACATCATCTTACATTAGGTATCATATATTACAATTCCATCTCGAAAGCTAAATCCCTAGAAAGAGCTATTCCTTAAGGTCTCGTTCGTCGAGCTGTGGAATAATTAGGAAAGGCCGCCCGCAAAAGCATAGATAGGTGGCGTACTAAAGGGTCATTAACCAAATTATAAAATTGTTTAACTTAATGTCATCTTCTTTAATAGCTTATGGTACAATATCACCAAGTTTGTTCACTTTTATAAAGGTGAACTAGTATAAAGAAGTGTCAGAGGGGTTCAAGGCTTCGCGTATGCTCCTCCCAAGCATGGATGTTAATGAAAGTTATAGTAGCGTATAAGGAAATATATAAGAAAAGCTATACGCATTATATTGATTAATATTAACAAACTCCAGCGCCTCTAGGGTTGGTATACCGTTTCATATAGTCATAACAACAACGGCTAACAAAAGAAAGCAAATTATAAATCCTTATTATAATAATGTATAAATAAGCAATTGTTTAATTTGAAGATATTAATAGAGAATTAATCGAGGGTCTTTTGGGCTAAATAAGCTTGCAAACCTTTAGTAAAAGTGGTGCTATTGCGTAGAAGTTAGTTAGGGGTTATAAATTAAAAGTAAAGCGAGAAGGGATAATAAAGACATACTAAACAATCTCCTTTAGCTCCCAGGTTAAGTCCTTTACAAATGAATATTTATTCCACTCTACTAAACACTCTTTGCCTTTTGAGGCCTACAAGCTATTAATACTATTATAATCCTATAAAATAAACAACACAAACCTTTCTCGAAACCTATACTCTCGTTATAACATACTCCTTATTAACCTAAACGCGTTTATAATAAGGCTTCTAATTAATAATAGCATTTAGTATAACCTCCTAAGTCATATCGCTAATATTAGGGTATCCTTCTCATTAAATTAATATATACAAAATGGCCTTAGGGTAGGACCTTTTGGTCTACGCAAGGTGTTAGTGTAGTTCCACGTAGTATGTCGGGGCGAGAAACTAAAGGGAGATTCCGTACCATACGCATCTCCATCGCAACGATGTGCTTAATAATTAATAGCTCGACCTCCTCTTCTTTAGAAGTATCTTAACCTGCACTAGTATCGGTTACTTCTATATCTTTATAAACCGCTTTATCTTTCGAATGCCTGGTGACATCCACGAGTTGTTTACAACTAGCGTTGCCAAAAAGATACGCAAATAGCTCAACACTTTCTCCGTCTTCGGTAGCTTTGCAGACTTTGTTAAGGGCATAATTATATGCGCATTAAGGCGGCTCGTTTTCGAAAAGGCCAGGTACGATCCGGATATGCAATTCTAGCACGAGAGCGCCGGCTTCCCGGGTGTAGTAATTAAGGTATTGCATTCGTAGAAGAAGAGGGATTTGCCGCATCTAGCGAATACTTATATCCTTAGCTCCGAGATAAATATCCAAGTTATTATAGGCTTAGATATTGAGTATACCGGGGGTGGGAGAAAAAAGGGGGAAACAATAGGGAAGGAAAGAGAAAAGTAATTAAGAAGGGGAAACTAGCGACAATTTTAATCTAGGTCCCGAAGACAAATAAGGAGGAGGATAAGTAGATTATGCAATTTGCGGAGCAGATTATAAAAAGCCAAGTATATACTTCTCTTATTTACATTTAATTAATCACCTAGTTAATTGTCCTTTAGTCGTTTCGCGACCACAACGGTAATACGGTCTTCTCTCTTACTAGCGACCTTCGAATCCCCCTCCGAGACTTCGCACCCCCGTTCCTCTTTACTACACTCAATATACTAATATTATAAAAGGAAATTCTTATACCCGCTTAAATATTATACGATTTCCTCTACAAAACAAAACGCATACACTTAATAATAAAAAACAGGACCAACATCGTTAACCCGCCTCTTGCGAACCCCTCGAGGAAACGCTACTAACGTATTACGTTAAATAAAGAACTCGAGGAGAGGAAAGAAGAGGTTTCGGGAGGAGGAGAACGAAGCTACGATAATATATTCGCAAGAGGATCCGAAGTTCATAACTCCGTTAATTAAGGAGGATAGCGGGTAAATGGAGAAGTGAGATAATAAGGGCGATGTTCTTAATCAACGCCTAGCCTCCTACTACAATAAAGGAATGCCTAAACTCTAGAAACCTAATCCTTGACCAAAATCTACTTTTATTAATACACCGATTAATAGCGCGCCCCCTTTAAGACTCGTCCCGTAGTATCACGATAGCATTGCTCCTCCCTATATACTTACCCGTCCCCGCCCTTTCGCACACTTGCTACCCTATACTTATAAGTCGATAGAAGAGGATCTTTACACGAGATGAGCTGCTTTAGAGGCCACAATTGTGCTCATGTTGAGGAAGCCGATCTACTAATACCGTTCAATAAGCAATTCTAACAAGGCCAACTTTCCGAGTCATGATGTGAGATGTATTGGCCGAAAGGGCTCTTGACTGAGATGAGTGCAGCGTGACCAATGATTTGATTTGATTTGATTTCAGGCTATTAATCAAATCAAATCATCAAATTTTAATTATTAATCAAATCAAATCAAATCAAATCATGATTAATTGATTATTAATTGATTAATATGATTTTTTTTGGTTACGCTGGATGAGTGTGTTTGAGCTGATGGAGAGAGAGGTGTAGGCGCTTTTAGGCATGCATCACTTACTGCTGGATATGTTAGTATATTAGAGGGGCTGTACTAGATACCGAAGCAGTGCAAGGAAGTTAGTTTTAGATGATTTGTAGATTACTCTAGAGTTTAAAAGTAAGGGAGAAGTATAAGAGGTTTGTAGATTACCTAGGTACTTAAGAGTTTAGAAGAGGGCAGGATTAGTTATTAGGGCTTGTTTTTTGTGACGATTGTACTCTGGACGGGTAATATCAAGACAGTACTCTCATTCTTAGGACAATAGATACAGAAGAAAGACAGCTGTAGCTGACCCCTATATCCTCAAAGCTGAAACACTAGCCCTTAAACACGTGACGTTAGCACTAAGACCGTCACATCACCCCTCCCTCCTAAAAAGCTCGTCCCGAGCGCTCAAGTATGAAAAATGTTCCTTTGCCAAGCGTCTAGATAGTCTGGATCGTCCGAGTCTAGGTCGTTGTCGTAGGCGCTGTCGTCTAGAGTAGCAATAGTAACCTTGCCGATACTATTAATATATAGTCTCAACTTGTAGTCTTTGACCTAATGGCCTGGAAGTCCGCATTGTACACACAAACTATTAGCCCTAAATTGTTACTTAAGCTCTAAGGAGACTGAGTGAGCGCGTAGGGCGGCGGTAGTATTAATTGCTCTAATAGTTATAGCGTTGACGTCTATTGGCTCGCCGTGTTAATAGTTATTAGCGTTGTAGTGTAAAGAGGAAGAAGGGTTATAGAGAATAGACGGGGTAGAGTTAAAAGAACGGCCGGCTAGTTACTGTATAATTCGTACAAAATTAAAGTACTTGCGAGGAAGGTTTAGTTGCTAAGTAAGCCGATTGCGTAATATAGAATTCAAGCCGTTCCGGAACGCGGAGATCTTATTAACGTCTGGCCAGTCTTGACCTCGAGCCTCGTATAGGACTTGTTTAAACTTAGCCACATAGGCATAAAGAGAGTCGGTGCCTTGTTTAAGGGTATATAACTTGTCCTCCGCTTCTTACACCTTATTCGGGTTATTATAGACACGCGTAAGCTAGTCGAGTATTGTATTGTAGTTATGAGACGACTCGTCGGCTTAAGAGAGTTAAGGTAGGACTATTACTTGAACGTGGCTCTCGAGGTTAAGGTACACGTAATAGAATTGCGCTATAGAGTCCCTAATAGCTTCGCTGTCTACTTGTAGCTTTGCCTTGATCGAGGGGAGCCACGTATCGTACTTGTGGGCTTGTTTGTTGAATTTTTCGGGGTCGGGTAGAGAGGGTTTTAGTTTTAAAGGGGTGCGAGTCGTAATAACTGTTCAGAGGAAGGTAATCTCGTCGCGCTGGCGCTATAGCTCTACTTATAAGTCTACAAGAGTAGCCTGAATTTAGAGTTAATCTATTAGTTAAGAGTAAAAAGAGAGATAAAAAAACGTGTGCGTATAGTTTTAAATGAGCCTAATAAGCTCAATCGTAGTAATCGTGAAAGCGTGAGACGTAAGACGTAGCCTAGAGTAGAACATAAGTATAAACCTAGGACCTGGGGTACTCAGTCTCAACTAAGGATCTATTATAATGTGACGATTATACTCTGGACGGGTAATATTAAGACAGTACTCTTATTCTTAGGACAATAGATACAGAAGAAAGACAGCTGTAGCTGACCCCTATATCCTCAAAGCTGAAACACTAGCCCCTAAACACGTGACGTCAGCACCAAGACCGTCACATTTTTCTCCGAGTCGTTCTTAATACTACTAAGTTAATATATAATAAAAGAAGATATGAGCTAGTAAAATTAACGTTAATAAATAGTATAAGTACTTAGTTTATTATATTATTAGATATATTCTAGCTCAGCCTAACTTACCTCCCCGACTACCTAGTAAACTAACGCTCACAGCCAAGGTATTATACAATATATCTTTATGTTACTTATTTATTTATTTATCTTATCTTATCCTAGTCGAGTAGTTAATTCATTTATTTAAATAATAAATTAGCTTTTTATTTAGCCAAAGTATATTTATCCCTAGATCTTATAGCTATTTATTTATCTATTTATTTAGCCTGCCTAACGGGTTTTAGGTTCGATTCGGGCGAATTAAATTAACAAATGCAAAGTTAGTTCACTTATACTAAAGTATATCTTTTTATTATTCTCTTATATATTATATACTAATGTCTAGGCAAAGGATTATATTATATTACCTACTACATAAGGTGTCACGCCAAAAAGCAGGTTCCCGCTTCCTGACTCCACGTATTTAGTTATATAACCACTACCCTATTTTCACTGTCACATAAGGAGAGCGACGAATACCCTGGGGTGTATCCGAGGGGCTGCTGTCAGGATTACACCTATCCCGAGTCGGAATAATAATTGTTTCAAAGGAACACTAAAAGTCCGGCGCATTATTAATATATAAACAACCTTTAATTCCTATTTAAAATCATTAATTCTATTATTACTATTATACTAGAAGATATTCCATCAACCGCCGTCGCTTACACATTTTAGTGGGACAGGGGTTCTGACAAATCAGAGAGCCGCATTCCGGGGTTGGATACAGTTCATTCTACTCTATTTTACAGCGCCGTGATACCTATCAAAACAAGGACCATCTTTATAGAGGTGTACGTTACACTGTTTATAACTAAAATAAACGTATCTCCTCTTTATAGAGCTCTGAATATTCGCTAAAACCTCCCTCAACGGTGTGCGCTGAGGTCGTATTTTAGGCCCCTTCCCTTGCCCGCATCTCTCCCCCTAACAGGCTCTACAGTTGCCCCTCCAAGTCATTCGCAATCTCTGATGGCGCTCTACCGGTACAAGGGATTCCTCGATATTCCCCTTAGAATAGTGCCTCTTCCTTGTACCTAGGGCAGGCCCAGCCGAGTGTAACAATGCCCGCATGTTTCTTTCCGGAATTTGACTTGCGAAGTCCACTTATCGCTGTCGTCAACGTTCTAGTGGTCTTTAAGATTGGCGTGTATCGATATCAAGTAAGAATTGACTAAAACCGTTTAAAAAATCCAGTTCCAAAGAGCTTGCTAGCCCCCTCTTCTAATTGGCCTATCCCCTAAGTTGTAGGCTTTAAGTTGATCACTAACATCCACGGCATTTATGAATTGGTTATAAAGCCAACCAAAGAATGGTTCATTTAAACCCTTAACGTTCTCTTCTCTAAACTATACTCTGGCGACAGCTGCGTTTAACGAAGTTTTACTTGGTTTGTGACGTGGGGTACTGACAGTCCCGGATCCATCGCTGCAATTCAGCATAAAGAGAGTAGGGGCGTTATCGTTCCAGAGAGCCTAAGCAACGCTGTTATCTGTGTTACAAGCTATAAAGAGAGCGTTGTAAGGTATCCGGGTCTCTGACTTCTTCGCATTTGCTTGCAAAGTCAAGAGCCTTTAGACGATGCCGGCATCCCGTCTTGCTGTACCGATAGCTCCAAAACCAAGCTCCCAGAGATACATTATTAGCTTATTCGACACGAATAAGTTGTCTAACAAAACAATATATCTTGCCGAAGGTAAACGACACAAAAGATGTGGCAGGACAGCCTAAGTGCGATTCCCACTAAGTCCAGTAACCTCTATTGGTTTTTGGACCACCAAGTGCAGTTGGAGCTCGCACGCCCTCCGGTCCATTTGCCCCCTAAAAATGCCAGGTCCAGTATAAAAAGTAACCCAATTGGGCTACTGCCCATACCTTGTAACCTATCGGTATAGACTTTGAAGGGACAGTTGTCGTCTCAAATGCTCTTTCAGCAAAGCGTTGCATACACTCGTCCACAGCAAAGTTCCAGCCCAGTTTCCAGAGATCAAGGGATACCTTTTGAACGTGGGAATTAAGTGGTTCTAGCCTTTGAAATGACCTCAACTTCGTACCCTCTGGTAGGGGGGCACAAAGACAGAACCTCCGGTGTAGAATCTCAAAGCGATTCCGTGACATATATTTGCGGGCGGCATGTTGCGGTCCGTCCTCATCCGTAGACCAATGCTCCTCGATTTGATTCTCTACATGTAGGCCTATGTAAATCAATATCCCCAAGTAAACCTTGATCTCCGGAAGTGTAGTGTCGTACTAGCCATTAACACGAGAATAGGGTTAGAGCTCTTTAGGTTCCTTAACATTAAGATTTGTAAAATCCACAATCTGTTGAAGTATTTCGTCCGTAAAAAACAGTAAGAATATTGCAAAAGGATCGGTGGAATTAATAGAAAGAGGTAGGCGTATTTAAGGTTGAAAGTCGGGACAGGGAAAAGGAGTAAATGGCCCGGAACCCTCTTTCATGGCTGAAGCTTTTGGCCGAAATGTTCCATCAAGGATAGGATCTGGTTACATACCCTCAGCCATCTTATTTGTGATGATTTGAGTGAGAATTGCTCTTGTTTTGGCACTTTACAAATAGAATTAAGGGGTTGTTGTTGTCCCGTTGCGAGGGGCAACACCCCCCTGTCTTACCCCCGCGCTAAAATGTGCCTATGGCGGTTGATAGGATAGTAGCTGATCTTACGGATTTAAGGACTCGCTGACTAAATATTATATTATTAAAAAGTCACGGGAATAAATTTTATCTTATAAAATTACCGAATTACCCTGCTAAGATCCGGTTACTAAAAGACGTCGATACAAATGATCCGCTATCGCTTTTTATTATATATTTTACCTGGGAAATTATAAATTAAATAATAAAAAAATAATAATTATATTTAAAATACAAAAGATTATTTTAATTTATATACTTGACTTTTCCTTTAATATTTTACTACTTTTAAAGAGTTTTATACTTATTTTATTATACGAATTTATACAACTTATAATATATAACACGAGATCTTCGATTATTAATTAAATAAAAGGTTTCTCGCTTATTACGATATTATATATATATCGAGAAACAAGTTTTAAGAGTTATATATACGTGCGAGGCTAGCCGAAAGTGAAGCTTTTAAGCTATACGAACGAGTGAATATATAATATCTAATACCGAGTATAAATTTAACTAACTTTTAATAAGTAAATAAGTTATTAAAGTACATCTAAGATGTTACGACCTAGGATCGTACCTCTATATAGTCGAATAGCTGAATTAGCCTCTAACTAATTCATGTACCCTTTTGGGTCCGCTGGCCTAGTGGTAAAGTTATTTAATTACTTGGTATGTAGGCATTCGAACCCCTGTCGTCACAAATAAATTAATTAATATAGTTACTACCTTTTGAATTTAGTTAGACTAGTAAAGAAATGCAGCTGAAATTCGGTTACTGTCTGAGTCTTTCGTATTATATAGTATTACGCTTACGCTAAAAAAAGCGCGGGTATAATTTAATAATACTAAGTAAGTTAGCGAGGCTATAAAGAATTATAAAGAATTATATAAGTTAAAGAAACCTTAGCAGTCACTTAATAAACGTAATAATAGCGCTTACTAATTTTAGAGACAAACTAATCTAAAGGTAGAGTAATATTACGACTTAAGATTATACCCTTATATAGTCGAATAATTAAATTAGCCTCTAACTAATTCATATACCCTTTTAGGTCCGCTAGCCCGGTAATAAAGCTATTCAACTACTTAGTGTACAAGCATTCGAACCCTTATCGTCACATAGGATATAAACCTTTCGGTGTATATTCCCGGACGAGATATTATTATGAATAAATGTATTATCCGGTACAAGGGACATATTAAAGAAGCTACTACGATACTAAACAAGCTAATCCTTATAAGCTTTAAAGTATAATTAATTGCTTGTCTTAGATTTATCTTATATTAGAATTAGTATATTCTTAGAGCTAGAAATAGCTTTGTAGATACTCTTATACTTGTGGCACTTAGTAGTACAAAGAAATTTAATAAAAGAAGAAACAAGACCTAAGCCGTGGTTTTGAAGCTTTTATAGCGATTATTAAAGCCTTTAACAAGTTACGGATATTATTACTTTTTAGACAACTTCTTTATATTAACTAACTTCGTCGCTTACGCAAGAACCCTCGGATTTAGTATTACTAGTATATATAAAACTAACTCCGGAATTATTAAAGAACTCCTTAATTTAAAGAAGTTAAATAAGAACGATATTATTCCTTAAGAATCGCTTTATACTTACTTTATAATAAACAACAAAACACTAAAAATTAACTAGAAGAACTAGGCTTTTATATTATTTATAATATTAGTCTTATTAGCTGAAAATATTATTAAGCGTAATAGAAAGCGCCTTAAGGAAACCAACTTAAAAGCAAAAACCTCGCGAGTTATATTCGACGAAAAAGAAGTTATTAAGAAGTTGAAAATACTAATCATCGCTAACTAGTATAATTATAAGATAAGAGTTATAACTGAAAAGAATTACCTAATCGCTTAAAAGCCTTATTTATGTGAAATACGTAAGGGCGGTTATTAAGCTATTAAATATTAGATATTCCGGCTTATCTTTTATGAATTGCTATTTATTAGCCGAGCATTTTAAAGTGAAGAAACCACGCAAATTGTCCTTTTATAATTAATAAGAATTTAAGAGAGTACTCGTTAATAGTTTATTTATAAAATCAGAAGCTACTCCTTATCGCAATTTAAAAAAAAGAGTTTTTATCGTAAGTTAAAAAGCCGATTCTAGACCTTTATACACTTACTAACGTGTGAAGATAGTTAAGAGAGGCTAGTGTATTACGTGTAAAAGAGAGAAATTTAGAAACCGGCCGTAGAAAAGAGTTGTATTAAGAGAAATCGCTATAAATAAGGGTCGTTCTTTAAAAGGTAATCTTAACTAGTATAACTGCAAATACTGCGATATATATCTTTGTAAAATTAGGCTCCGTTCTATAGAATTTTATAAAAATTAATAAATATCTACACTTTTCCTCTGAAATATAACTTTCTCATTAGTTAGAATTAGCCGAGGCGTGGTGCAGATCTAGGCAGTTTAATCCTGACAGTAGCCCCTCGGATAGCCCCTCGCTATCCCAGTCGGGAAATTGGCAAAGCTTAAGGTCATTTATTTATGTCTACAGCTGACCGATTTCATTGTATAGATTCCACTACTCATATGAATCAAAGGAGGAGGGAAAGGTTAGGGTTACTCACTGTTGCCTTTAGACAACTTAGATTATAAGGTGGAGGGCGGAGGAGCGTGGGACTGCGCTTAGTGTGTGAAAAATTTGTGTAATCCTAGTAATACTAAGCCATATTAATAGTATAGTTCACTAATAAAGGGGTAAAGGATCGGTTAGGGAAAGTTTTATGTTTAAGGAGTTAGTAATTAGTTGGGATATTGTGCTGAGAAGTAGTTCTCTCTATAGCTCTATTACCGCCGAAGTGATTTTGCCTTGCGACTATTTATATACGCCTCCTCGTATACGTTATGATTTAACAACGCAACTTAGTATTACTCCTAGCCTACTAATCCCTTTCACTCTCCGAGCGTTATTGTGCAATGTATACAGCGCCTAGAAGCAGTCACACCGAGGCTTAGATAGTAACTAGAGATTTACGTAAATCTTTAGTAAGACATAATAGTTTAACTTATAAATTAAATAAAACTTAGAAAATAATAAATAATATACCAAGCTTTTATCAGTTAGATAGGTGGCCTCTTTAAAGTTAACTTCTCGAATTTTTTTTAATGTAATAAATAGGCTTGTTCCGACTAAAGAAAATACTTCCAAGACGCCCCGAAGGATACACTCAAGGACTTATACTAATATAAAGTTCTATATAATCTAGATAAGAACAACTTTAGTAGCTGATACTATCGATTTTTCATTAAGCTACTTGGTTTTTATATAAAATCTCTTTAAGAAGTGGTATAAGGACAGACTAATCCCTTAAGTATATTATATGTTACGGCTGGCAAGAGGTTAATACGGCGAGTAGACTCTAGCTTTGTATTTGGGCCTAATACTACGCTTAGAATCGAGAAGAAAAGACAAGGAGAAAAGGAGAGCTCTCTATAAGAGGGAGCTCGAGTATAAATATATAAAAGACCCTTCTAATAAGGCCTAGCGTAGTCGAACGCTATTTACATAAATATATCATAGGCTCGCTACTTAGTCTTCCCTATTAGGGTTAGCGCCGTCGCATAGCCAGCGATGCTACGAGCCCGTGTCGGTTAGAATACGAGGCGCATCGTAGGTCGTAATATTATATACATATTAGTCTAAAAATAAAAGAACTTCCTGAGACCGCTAGATATTTATTAAAAGACCTAAAAGAGTAAAAGATCGCTAATAAAATTACAAAAGAAAGTTGCGATTAGGTTAGACGAATTCTTTGGCTAGTAAAATTAAGTATAGCGCTATTAATGATTTTTTTAGAGTATGCCCGGATGTTATAAGGCAATAGAGTTTAATTAAGCGATTAGACTATAAAAGTATTAAGTTGGTTCCGGTCGTTGGCAATAATAGCAATTGACTAAATAAGCCCACCCCCTTATTCTGATCACCCTCCTATTCCGATTACCCCGTAATTTTACTACTACCTGTAAATAACACTTACTTATTCTAGAACGCTTTAATTTTTATATAATCTTCTATAATATTAAAATCTCTTGCTAAATCTGAATTAATAGCTATAATTTCCTGATCTCTAGCTGTAATTTAAGCTTTTTAAATAGCTTAAATATCTGTAAACTTAGAATTTAAATTAATTTAAGCCTTCCGCTTTTTCCATAGCTTTAATTAATTTAACTTAGCTTTTAATTGCTATATTTTTATTTATGCTTAGCTAAGAGCGAAATCCTTTTAATCGAAAGCTTTAATAGCATTTTTGAAAAGTAATCGTCGTGCTAAAAAAGTTATTATATAATAATTTAAATAAAGTATTAAGCTGCAACTTGAATTCTTTATTAGCTTTTAGCGTAAACTAAATAATTAATAATTCCTTTATTTCTTTAATAGCTGAAAAGTCTTTAGAAACACTAATTTCTAGCTCTTAATTGCTATTCTCTAATAATAATCGGCTTATTAGTAGTTTTGCTATTCTTACTAGCTAGAGACCGGTAGCTCTTTAGCTAGCTCTGATATTTATACTCGTTAAATTCTTTTGCCGTGCTTTATAATAATATATCAAGGAGTCACGCTTGCCGATTAAAGTAAAATTAGTTATTAATATTAATAAATTAAAGTGTTTTTGGTAAGCTACTTTAAGAAGAGAGAAAATTAATAAATCTAAAGGCCATAAGACATGTGACGTATATATAAGTAAAAATAACAGAAATGTATTATATTTTAAGCACTTTTATATAAATTCCGTAGTCTCATAACTTTTATAGCCGTTTAGGACTAATAATCGAGGTTATTATGTTAGATTTGACTTCGGTAACTCGTGCCGATTCTACGCTGGAGAACAGCCGAAGTAATCTCCACTGCTTACGCGGCTCGGAAATTACTCTCGTATTCGATTACGTAGTTATTAAAGCTTCTAGAGAAGCTATTATTGTATATATAACTACCGAAGAGCCCTTATGGCTCTTCTCTCAAGCAAGCAATCTACTTTGTCTCTAATCACGTGTTCGACTACTGCGCTTCCTCTCTTCTGATTGGCTCACTTATTCTCACAAAACTACGGACTTTATACCTTTCCCGATACACGAAGCGCGATTATAATTTACTCTAACTATCTAACGAATAATAATACTATCGACTAAGCTACGCGTATTATAACTCACGACCTTTTTAACCTACTTAGAATTAACTTTCTAAAGCTAATAAGAATTAAAACAATTATATAACCTACGAAATTCGAGACTATATTAGCTAAATAGTACCACGACCACGAGCCACTACCTCACACCTAATCTAATCTATTAAAGTTCATTAGTATATACTCTATATTAAAAATAATATTAATTATTTACGCTCGCCCTTAACTTAATCCTACTAATAATAACGATAACAACCGCCTAACACTCCAAATCGTATTTAATAACATCGAGTATTTATAAAAAAAACCTGATCTTATATAAAAAAAACACACTAAGTTTTTTCCCTATATCTCGAGACGAGTAGCTTAGCGACTAGATAATTAATTAGGATTTCACAGACTCGGGTTTCTTATACTTCACCCCGGAACCTGTTACTAGTAAGCATATCGGTTGCGGCGGATACGTTGGGGGATTTTCAAGCTTGACGTGGAAGTAGGATAATAATAAAGGCTGGACTTTATTCTCGAGGGTGGAGGTATAATGAGTGATTAGATACTGCTTATTTACTTAGCGATGAGCAACTAAGTAGCTTTTGCCAAATAAATGTATTTCGTGATATTAAGACAGCTTTAATTTTTCTTTTAACCTTCTTACCGGTAAGTATCTCAATTGTAATAAATGTAATAGAGTAGAGGGGACGTTAAGCTTAGTATAAAAGGTGAAATGAAGAATAAAAAGCCAACCCGATATTATTCTACGAAAAATAAAAAAGTTTTTAGTAAATTAAATAAAATTAATTTAGGAGTTTTTTAGGGGTATAAAACTTTAAGTTTTTCTTATACTTTTTTAAAACCCCTCTTTTTTAATTAATAGTAAGGTTATTATTATTTTTTTAAATTATAAGGAATATAATAAGGGAAGAATATATACGCTTTTAATACATATATATATAAAGTAAAATAAAAATTAAGAAGAAGCTTAAATATTATTTTTATATATATATATATATATATATATATAATATAATTTAATTTAATTTAATTTAATTTAATTTAATTTAATTTAATTTAATTTAATTTAATTTAATTTAATTTAATTTAATTTATTTCCTTTTTTCCTTTCTTTCCTTTCTTTTTTTTCCTTTCCTTTCCTTTCCTTTCATTTCCTTTCCTTTCCTTTCTTATTTCCTTTCCTTTCCTTTCCTTTCTTTCTTTCCTTTCCTTTCCTTTCCTTTCCTTTCCTTTCCTTTCCTTTCATTTCCTTTCCTTTCCTTCCTTTCCTTTCTTTAATTTTTTCTTAATTTTGCCTTTTTTCCTTCCTTTTTCTTTCTTTCCCTTCCTTTCTTTAATTTATTTAATTCTTTTTTTTTTTACTTCTTTTTGTTTATTTTTTTTATAAAATTATTTATTAATAAGTAAGTTATTTTTTTAATATAAAATACATCTTAAAATACTTACTTAAGTCTTGTTAAAAAAAAGAACCTTTAAGCCGTAAGTAGCGTAAATTTTTTAGCGCGACTTAAAGTAAGTATTTTACCTTTATAAGCTTTTTAAAAAGCCAGATGTTAATTATAATAAGTAATTTTTGATTACGTTATTAAAGTGTTTAAGGTGTTAAGATGTTAGTTTATTAGTTTATTAGCTTCTTAAACTTACTAGCTTCCTAACTTTTAATCTCGGAAAGCTCGTCTAAGTGTAATCGTAAGTGCAAAAGGTGGCTCGGAAATCGTTGAATTTTTTTACGTAAATCGATTTCATACTTATTTCTTAATAACTTTATAACTACGCTAGCAATTACACATCTGACTAAGCCATTTGAAAGATATAATCGAAACTGATATTTTTCACTTCTTTTTGGTGCTCTGGCCTTAATATTCGGCTCGATGCACGATTCTAAAGAAAAAGCTTGATTTAAGGTTTACAGTCGGACCGCTTCAAACACGGTAAAAATTTAAATGTGATATTAGAAAACATCTATTTAACCTAAATTGTGCGCCTAGATACTAGCATCATAAAGACCCACTTTTTGTCCCGATCGGGCTAGTCCTCGAATTTAGGTACTTATAAATGTAGGGTCTTGGCACCGCCAAAATATTTGAGATTTTTTATTTTTATAAATATATATATTATAAATTTTATAGTAAATATTTTACAATTATTTTTGTTTATAAAATCGTTATTAATACGAATACAGCTTTTGATAAAAAAAAAAGTCCAGATATATTAGCTGGATCCACTTTATTTAATAAATATATTATTTTGAAATAATAAAAAAGTTAAATATATTAATAATTAAATATATGTCTTATATAAATATAAAATAAATACAATTAATAATAGTATTAAATACTTGTTTGATTTAAGTGTAGTACTACTTAATAATTAGCGTATTTAATATTATACTACGATCAAAGAGATTAAATTAGAAGACGATTCTACGGAATCAGAAAAAGGGATTACCACTCTTTATAAAGCACTTTTATAACAGCTGAGCTAGCTACCGCGCTAGCAAATAAGTACAAAATCCAACCAATCAAGCCAATTCGTCCACTTCTTATCTACCCTCTAGAATTATATCGAATTCCTTCATTATAGTCTCTAAAATCGTTCTATGACCGCTTTGTTTTTTAACACACCAAGCGGCTTACTTAACGCTAAGCCCTTTGCAGTAAGCGTCTATAAAGCGAGAAGCTCTATTACAATACCTCCGTAGCGTATCAAGAGGGCAAGAATCAAGAGCTTTAAAACAAGCTTCTCTAGCCTAAATGAGATAAATTAATTAGTTAATAAGTTAATAAGATAAAAGAGAGTTATATTATAAACATACCTCTAGAAACGTCTCTTTCCAAACCTGACGATAGAGATTCTTACAATAGGCCCAATACATCTCAATCGGGTTTAACTCACAGTGAAATTTCGGTAGAAATAAGCACTTATGGCCTCTAACCAATAAGATCTCTTCAAGCGCTGACTTTTGCTCAAAGAAATCCTTGTAATTAGCTAGAATTCTTGCTAAACAACAGGTAGTAGGCTTTTTAAGAGGCCAAGAAAGAATTTGATTACAACTCTTCTTAGCCTCACCAGAGCACTTAGCAACTAGGCATTTTTTACCTATTATAATTAATATATTATCTTATAATAGAATTGACTTACTAGTTAGTAAACAGCCTCTTTCTACTAGAATCTGTTTAATCCCCTTTAGGACTAGTTTTATAATAGTCTTTTTCACCCGTTTTTTATTAAGGTGGCCTTCAATTACCACCTTAATAGTCTCTTCAATAGTATAATTCAACTCTTGAATTGTACCAACTAATCCACGAGCTCGCTTAGCCTCGCTAATATCAGGAGGAAAGGTTATATTCTAAAGAATTATATTAGTTATTTCTTAAAAAGGAAGGTATAACTGACCTTTTGAGGCAAAGGAGCTCCACCTTCACTCAAATTCATCGTAAAAGCGTTTAAAGCGCCGTCTCCCTTACTAGCGTGAGCACTTAATTAGTCGAATATGAAAACAGCTACTTTATTCGGGTGCTTTTCTTCGAATATATCAATAGCTCGTTTGACTTAATTAAGGAGTTAATTTGTGTCCCAATAAGGCGTCTTTTGTAGACCTCCGGGATAAATGATTTACCGAGCGTCTTTCTGACCAATCACAAGCCTCCCTTCAAGACTTATAAAGTCAGAACAGTAGATTAAGCCTCCTTTGCTTTTAGAAGGCATTTTTTGTTAATTTTCGTCTAACCAGATTCGTTTAGAGTACTCTTTAGCGTGAAAACAGCTCTCGTCGTGATAGTAGATAACGTGCTCTTTCTCTCCAAAGGGTAAGTCAGGTGTGACAGGTTGTAATACTCCATTAGCGTCTTCTTCGTAGTTTGTCGTAAGTGATTAGTAAAGAGCCATTTTTAGTAGAAATTCCTTTTAAATTAGTTAGTTAATACTTCTTAAATAAGAAGGTATAACTAACCGTTTGACGATAATCAATTACGTCGGCTCTTTCGTAGCCGTCAACATAGACCCCCCTTTTTCTCTTTAGTAGCATAGAATCCAAGGCGATTTAGCCACTTATAAGTAGCTGTTTTACCGAGAGGTTTCCATTCTTTCGGCTTTTTTCCAAAGGCTTTACGTATACCAGTAGTATTTCCTAAAAGAGATTTCTTACTCTTTTTAGCTAAAGCGAGTAAGCGAGGCATGATTTCCAAATTAAGAGCGTGTCGAAAGCGTTTAGGAGTAACTGTGGCGAGTTTTTGAGCTAATAACCAAGCTCGACAAGCTCGGAAAACGTCCTCATTGTCTAAATAAGACCGATTTTTGCGTTTTCCTCCTCTAGTCTCTATTAGTAACGATCCGTACGCTCAATAATAAAGAAACGAGGCTCTGATTTTGCGGGCAAGAGTTTTTCCGTCGGCGATAAGGTAATTACTTTGAGCTACAAGTAAAGAAGCCTCAATTCGACCTCTACAAGGACTCTTTTTTAAGAGATTTTAGACGTATTGTTAAATAAGCGAGTATTCAAAGCGTAACCGAGGTAATAAGAGAATTCGCTTGTCATTGACTTGTTTCTTAATTGAGTCTAGTACCTCTCTATAAGTTCTTGGCGCTAAAGAAGCTTCAGAAGAGGTATTAATAGCGTCGCCAATTAGAGAGTCTAATAATAGCTCACGTCGTCCGCTGTCGATAAATTCTATGTCGTTTAAATCGTCTAACTCAATTAAGTTATCTTCTGCCGCTAGTTCTCTTTCTATAAATAGATCAAACTCTTCGTCTTCTAATTCGTCAATATCTTCGAATATATCTTCTTCTTTCTCAATAAGAGGCTTTAGCGTAAAGAAAGAGTTAATACTCTATTGAGTTATTGATTGAATAACTAAAGGTGTTTTAAACCTCTTAGCTTGACGCTTATTCTGACGATCTTGAGCTCGTAAACGCTCTTGAGTACGAATTGACTTTTCTTCGACTTTAGCGTGCTTTGGAATATAAACTCCTTCTATAAATATATATTAATAAACAGTTTTAATAATTAGATTAATAAAGAATAAAAGACTTACTTGAAACGGAGTTTATAATTACTTTTTCAAAAGGCATTTTCCAGTTGCCTTTTGAATCGATTACTAACTGATTAAAGAACCTAGAGCGTTTAAACTCTACTAGTAATTCATTCTCAGCATCTGATTCGTCGGTTTCCTCCCTGTCTAGCTTATCCGGGCCTAGCTCTTCAAGATCTTAATCTAAATACTCATTGGCGTGAGTAATATCATCTTCTTCTTCACTCTCACTCTCACTCTCTTCCTCACTCTCTGATTCGTTAATTAACCGAGTACGCATATCATCCTCGCCTTCTAATTCGTCGATTTGACTACTATTAAAAGCAATAGACGTAGAAGTAGTAGTAAGTTTAGTAGGTCTCAAGGGTAAGTGAGATGTACTTAAAGAAGAGGCAATTTCAGGTGTTTTTTGACAGGGCCGCTTTGTAATTAGCCTAATAGGCGATCCAGGGGGTGATTTTACTAGCGTAGCGCTTCGATTTCGCTTAGAAGGAGCCATATTCGCTCTTGTAGAAGTGTGGTGGTAGTGGTGATTAAAAGAGGTAAGAATATAACGTAGAACTAACGTTAAAGTTAAAGATATTTTTACTCGCTTAATTATTAAGCTAGAAAATCAAAATATAAACAAAATATTAAACGTCCACATTTAATAAAGCCTTTTAATCTAAATTACAGTACTAATTAAGGGGATTCTAACGGACCCACTTTTGTCCAAATCAGGCCTAGTAAAAAAAAGTTATATTAGTGCCAAGAAAAAACCGCCAAAATATTTGAAATCCCGCCAAGACCTAATGATATTAAAGAATAACTTTTTAATTACATAATAAAATAAAGAAAACTAAGAGGCTAAATATCGTTATTTAATAAGGCGCAGATTATAGATTAAACGGACTCTTAATATTTTAGCGCTTAAATTTTTACCGTGTTTGAAGCGGTCCGACTGTATAAAATATTAAAGTTTGTTATACACCGCAATCCACCCTTTCCTTTAATCCCTAATACCTCAACAACTACGTTAGCTATTGCAAATCTAATTAAAGCATTTTAAAGAACTCAATTCAGCAATTAATATATATATATATATTAATAAAGGTTAAGAAGTCGCTCCGATGTACCTTCGTAAAGTTGAAGCCAGATTTTTGATATAGAAAAGTTTTAGTGTTCTTATAACCAAGCTCACGTGCGTATTTTCTTAAAAATAACTAATTACAAACCCACTTAGCACCTTAGTCTTTCAATTTTCCTGATTTTGATCATTTCTCTAATATAATTAGTCACGTTTGTACAATACTCTAAATATTCCATGATTACGTTGCATTAGGTAATTAACGTAATTACTTAACTTAAATCCTATTAAGACTTTATAAAAGTATATCGGGGACTTAATTATTAAAAGAAGGCATAATATTAAAAAAACAAAGGAAATAAAACAAGCTGTTGTAGTAATTTAGCCTCAAATTAATAGTTACTTCCTCTTAAAGCTATGTGATTTTATATAACGCAAATGGCAAGCGTACATTAAAAATAAAAAGTGTATAACAAAGTATTAAATGGCTTCATTTTTTAGTCTAGTTAAGAGGGTCGAATTGGAAAATTGGTTGAGATATAAGTAGCATAAGTATTATAGAAATAGATCACGTGATGAATACTTAAGCGATCTAATTATTAGATACTCAGTTCCAACTAATCAGGTGAATAGTATCACTTATCTAAGCAACAGGTTTACACTTTCGATCGTAGGAGTCAATTAGGGCAAATCAAGTATATTGTCAACTATACAGAACGAACCACGGGGGATTCAGGCCACACATATGGGCTTACAAGTGAGATGTGCTTGAAACAACCATCAAGCACTGTGGTAACTTTAGGTCACCAGGCACCCACAGTTCAAACACTGTTTGTACTCCACCTCGTGAGTACAACGTAAGAAAGGTCAGATAACAGCCGCACCGATCTCACAACAAATATAATCGTAATCAAAAACGAAGCTAAAGATTGCTCGGAATGAAGTCCCTCTAAAATCGACTGACGCTAATTAAAGAGTCTCTGATATGAAGCTCATCAGGCTTTCCCGGCCGATAATACAAATAAATTTCGCCCGCAGTTCTCATCCTAAACTGGACACGTAAAAACCCTGTTCTATATTTCCATCCCAAACGGAATCATCGATGAAATATCAGCAACGAAGCTCCAGTTTTGTTCCTCGTATCCTCTTTCCCAAGCAAATCCTAGACCTCGGCCCTGCGTTATCATTTCATTGTTAATTTCAAGAGAAGACAAGAAAGCAGCTCGGGAAACTTACAGAATATCGCCAAAACTTTTTAGAAAGATACTTCTGCACTCAAAGCAGCTACTGCCCATATCCTGCTCACTGTTACTAAATTGTATCTTTCAAGCAAGAAGTGGGATTACCGGGATCGCTCGGATTTGGCTTAGGATACGGACTTGGATTTGGTTGGGGCTGAGGTTGCTCCTGGCCGTGATTGCACCTCACTGCATCGGGGAAACAAAACAGCATCATAGCGATTAATTATGTCCTTCGACTTCTTGTTTCAAGTCTTGAACTCGGTGGAGACAAATCAAGATAAAGGCAGAAGAATTTAGATTCAACACCAACACTTGCACCAAAAGAAAAGATAATGTTCGCAACCAGAAAATGAATTAAACTTCCCAAAAAGAGGCTCCTTCTCAACAGGACGGCCTCGCATGTATATACTTTTTGGAGGACGGACGGAAACTTCCCATACTCTGATCTACTTTCCGTCAAATAACTTAGGTGGTCATACGTAACCTACATCTTGGTTCCTCCGATTCGTTTTCGAAAGTAGCATCATCAAGCACATTGCGCTGCGTTCCTTCCTAGGAGAGGGCGTGAGATTGACACGTTTGCACGCAGCTGCGTCAAGTGGTTCTGCGCCCTCGCCCCAAGGGTCTCTGTGGTGATTGGGTGGTGGCAGGGCGTGCTGCGGTGTGATGAATGTGCGCAGATGAGCGATTTATGCGCCCCAGTATCCCCTGCCTCGGTGAGGGGAGGGCGCATGATTGTGCTCAGATGCGTGTTTGATGCGCCACGTATCGCGCAAGAAGGCATATTATTAGCTCTTCCTTGGGGCGCGCCCTGTTTATTCGCATTTTGAACAAGCGGTGTGCAGGGTGGGACGGGAGTGGGTGTATGATTGGAAGGAGTGCAAAGCCTTCTCACGCATTTGCGCGTTTAGGCCCTCGATCGTCACGCGTACACTCGGCTTCACAACCTTCATCCCCCGTTCGGGACGACACGTCTACAACGACCGGAACACCGTGGATACGAGCCCTCAGCCGACGAGATTCACTGATATTGGTGGGAAGCATCTGTAGCGCCAGGAGCATGCAACCGTCCCTTAGATTCTCCGGTGACCTTTTCGGTGTCCCGGAGAGTCTGGAACCTCTGGTCCGAGAGAGTGAGGATGACTGCTTTGGGCACAATTCGGGACGACCCGACCTCATATCCTGCTGGCCCCAGTGTGGCCAACCATGCGATGCACCCCAGTGCTCAAGACTTACAGAACTTGGTGCTGAGAGTGCCATTTTCTTGAGCAAGAACGAAACCCAAGTCCAGCCCATTAATGCGAGGCTGCTGCCTGGGGCTCCGGACTTAGGAAGAGATGTAAAGCAAGCAAGCACTCTCAGATGGGCCCATTCAGAGGATTATTTGAAGAATGTCATTAAGCTGCCTGTCTTTGACGAAGATGACGAGGCTGAAAGCGAGGGAAGTCTTTGGTTGTCTGAGGAGAGCGACCATGAAAACAGTCCCCAGGCTGTTTGTACTTTTCGAGGTTCGAGGAGTGGTGTTTCGACACTTGCAACCATGTCGCCTTACTCCGCCGCTTGGGCAATAACGACCCGAACACAAGGCAGAGATGAAAGTAGCAAGGAGGGAAACAATTCGCAGTCTGAAAATCAAACGCATGATACTCCTCAAGAGAGCAATGCTCCGCAGAACTCTCAAGTCAGGAAGAGAAGCACTCAAGATGATGATCGGGACAGCGTAGATGGTGAGAGTGCCGATGATAACGCCATAAAGAAACCGAGAAGTGCTTCCTCAGAAGAGGTACGGTTGGCTTGTCCGTTCAACAAAATGGATCCTTTCAAGTATAGTATCAGGAACGGTCTCGGGAAGAAAGACAAGTACCGGGTATGCGTTGGACCTGGGTTCACGAGCATACATCGTTTGAGGTAAGTCCTTTCTATAGAGTAGATTTCAAGTGATTAATGACTTTTCAGAGAGCATCTCCAAAGAGTCCATCGTCCCCATCAATGCCTTCGATGTTTCTCCACTTTCGACAATGAGAAAGAGCTAGATTGTCATATCAGCTCTCCTTTTGTCTGCCAAATAAACCCGGTGTTTCAGCGAGAAGGCATCGAAAACGATAAATGGGAAAGGATATGCACAAGGGGGAGGAAAAACCAAACAAACCCCGAGAGATGGTATGAAATCTGGGACATTCTATTTCCGGATAAACCCAGACCAAGCCATTGCTGTAAGGCCCTTGCTGTGGAGGCTGATTATCGATTTAGCTCACCAAAACAGGGTACACACAATACGACGACAAGACCATCGACCCTGACAAATTAGTAGCCATTTTTAAGGAGAAGATAGAATTAGACATAAGCCGAGGCTTCATTAGAGTCCAGGATGGCTTCCGGAACGCCCAGGACGCCCAGGAGCAACTCGTGGGGTGGATGATCCAAGCACTCAGGGATGCTATAGCTACTCCAGAGGTACACCATAGGCTTCAAGATTCAGAGGGCATTCCAACAACTATCACCTCTGATCCGATCGGCTCAGAACGAGCTGGCTCGTCAAAAACACATTCAATGCATTTAGCTGTTAGCTGGCTCGATCCTAAAGAGAGGCTAACCAACGCCCCTGTACCGTTCTCAGAGCCAGGTAGCTCATTAGAAATCTCCTCATTCCGCCAACACCTTTTCTTACCCAACCCCAAGGAATGGTCACGCCCCGCTTCCGAAGTTCTGCAGCCAGCCACAGGCACTAACACCTCAAACTATCTTACCAGCACAGGATTGAATTGCATGACTAGCACCATGAACGTTTCTGAACAGGGCACCCACCTCCAACAAAGCTTTCCATCCGGTCATGATGTAGCGACAGAGGAACAACTAGAAGGAAGTGGTAGCCCAAATGGTCTTCCAACGGACGTCGGGCTCGAGATTAATCCCTCTCAGAGCGTCGCCGTCCGCCCTTCTGGGTCACTTCCGCGCCACCTCTGCAGCATTTGCAGCAGCACTTTCAGCCGCCTAAGCGATCTCCGGCGTCACAGTATATTGCACAAGCCCAATGCAGGCGTCTATTGCCCTGTTACCAACTGTCCAAGAAGTGTTGGGAAAGGATTCCTCCGACGAGATAAATTGAGAGAGCATATGCGGAGACGGCATGGGCACACGTGAGGATGAGGTTTCAAAAAGACGCTGCATATTTTGATAAAGCTTGAGAATGGCCTTAAATTGTTATGAAAGGCCAATGGAGTGCAGAATCTCAGAACTTGGGGGTAGCGGGCTTATGCAGCTCAAATCCTAACGCATTGTGGTAGCTAGCGTGGACTGAGAAAGGGAATAAGCTTGAAATCCATATACCATAGATAACGACTCGAATCAGGATCAGAATCGTTTTTGCCTATAGCGGAACGGACCGTTGCTAGCTTCCCAGTTCAGAGGTAGGCTCAAAACTTATGACCAATCGTTCGACCGGGCTCACCTGGATCCCTCGCGTAACAGAAGTATCAGGTTGGGGAGGGCAATACGCAAATCTAAGATTTTAGTAGTAACCCCACCCAAAATCGCTCTCTTAATTCTCACAACGCAATACATTTAATAGTTTTTCAAATCATGGGAATTACTCTCTTGACCCGGGTCTACTATCGTATCAAGTCCAGGAGCCAAGACTAAGGTGTCGTTGTCATCCAGTTTCACACGATTTTCATATAAAAATGTTGGCGTGTTTAATCTAGGAGGTAATTCCTACGAGTTAGGTAATTCTTAAATACATCTAGCCCAATCTTTTGACGCCTCTATATCATCTGGAGTAGCTATAAGATGCAATGTAGTCGATAGTTTACGGCCGTTCAACGACCCCGTTTTAGAGATTATAAACTAACTAGCGTTTTAGGCCTTAGAAACCAACTTAAGTTCGTTATATAAAGCCTAAAATGAACGGAGCGGGGGTAGTTCTTAAGAACGGAGTAAATAAGCTAAGTAAGATAACATGTGATAAACATGTGATTTTTTAAGAAAAATATCTAAAGAAATTAAACTAATATATAAATTAATTATAAAATAAGCTATAAATTATATTTATTTAGTTAATTTTGAAAATTATAATATAAATCTTTTTAATATTATGAAGAATACATTATAAATTTTAATAGTAATATGAATTTTCTTTCTTATTTATTCTTACTTTAATTTAAGAGTTCGTACTTAGGGACGAACCCGTTTTATTATTAGTATTTAAACTAACTAAAGTTTTAACTTATTATAGCCAATTGTAGTTAGTTTAAGGATTTTAATAACGAACGGCAATTAGTGCTAGTTCTTAATAAAACGGTAAAACTATCGATTATATTAATAAGATGTTCGAATTCAAACCTATTTAGTAAAGAGATAGGCTTTAGAAGAAATTTTTAATAGAGATTAGGAAATAGCCCTTACTAATAGGTCACGAGCATAGTTTTCTTTATTCCTAGCTAGAGGTCCATTTTCACCCTTGTTCCGTTAACAATTTCTGGCTTGGTGATGGAGCATTTACCGGGGGATCGCGCGAGGAACTCTTCCGGTGACTGCTTTTTGGGCATTAAGGATACTAAAACAATAACTTGCACGGATTAGTAAATAAGAGACATTAATAAAACGAATTTTGTAAAGAGATTTAGGAAGTCGATTAGACAATAAGATTAAAGAAGGGAAAAATTTAGATTAGGACAAGTAGTATTACGGCCTCGACCTGTCACAAGTACGGAGCAGGAAGGAATTTAGAGAGAGAAAAGAAGTACTCTCTTTAGGGGTATTTATGTTAATTCAACTTGCGCCTTAGGCAAAGCACTAGGTATATTTTTATAAAGTATTTACTTTAGATTCCTTAAGAACTTAATTAGGCTCCTTAAATACTATCGTCAAAGCGTAACAGACGTAATGTAGAGAATAGAGTTTAGATAAGTATAATAAGTTAAAAAGCGAGAAGTTAAAACACGTAACGATGTGGTAAATCTTAGGATAATCAGGCCTGCTCAGGTGAGCTACTTAGGCTACTCAGGGTGCTCAGGTTACCCAAGTGAATTGACTAAGCCGAAGGTGAGCCGAGGGCGATTAGCACCTGAGCAAGAGCAGCAATATTACTAACCACATACGCCACACAAGTAAGAGAAAATTAATTCATAATACTTATGAATAATTAACAACAAGTTAAAGCTAGACATATGTGTACTTACGCCGCTATGGCTATCATAATCTCGAAATTCCACGCCTTTGTTATAATGTTAACGGCAAATCTAAACCTAGTTATCGCTAAATACATTATAACTAAGTGGCCTTTCTTCCCTTATATATACGCTAATATAAAAATAAGAGTAAAAAGGAAAAACAAATAGATTAGTAATATAAATATGCGAATTACTTTACGAAGTCATGTTTACGAAATTAATTATAAATAGGATTAATTTTCAATAGCTTATTATTAAGTTCCCCTCTTCCAGCCGCCCCCCTCTTCCGGCCACCTTGCTAAGCTCACTACTACTTATAACTCCTCACTTAAATAATTTATAACTTTCTAATTTTTTAATTAATTTTTTTAAATTTGGAATCTGTGGTACAGAAGTGGAGTCGAGCCTTGAGAGCAACGTAGGTAAAATTGAAGTGATTCATTGTTATTTAGAATATAAGAGGAAATCAAGAGAACTCGTTATTCTTCTGAAAGTAGTATACAATAGCATATAAGATTATAATATAACTACCTCGCCTAAAGCTCGCTTACATACTTAGTAGAGCCCAAATAAGCCACATACGTCTAAAAATAGAGCTTCAACTTCCACAGGTTACAGCCATGGAATCCAGGGCTTCTGATACATGGCTTTCTTAGGCTAAAACAGTGGTTGTACAAAGCCCTGGGCTTTACACAAGCCACATACGTCTAAACCAGAGCTCTAATTTCCACAGGTTACAGCCATGGAATCCAGGGCTTCTGATACACGGCTTTCCTAGGCTAAAACAGTGGCTATACAAAGCCCTGGGCTTTACGTCTCAAACTACCGGAAGCTTTGATTTCCGGTTTTACCTTACGGCTCGCAAGCAAAAGCCTAATTAGGCCATATAAGCGAATACACACGTGATAAGCTAGAGTAGTTATATAGACCTAGAAATCCCCTCTACAATAGAATCATCATTCACACTAAATCTCATCTTTTCATAGCAGAACCTAATTAAACGTAGTACAGTACTAAGCGGCAACTATTCGTGCTTATACGATCCACCCTTTAGGTAAGCGATAATAGTAAGCTAGTACTATTATAGTTAGTTAAATTAAGCTAAAATTATTAATAGTAAACAAATCAGGTAAATAATTGTTCTTATTTACATTGAAGTCGCTCTTATTAATTCTTAATTTTGTAAGCTTTTAATAATTTACAGATCGATTTTTCATACTTACTAATTAATCAACTAATTAAAATTAATTAATTAACTAATTAACTGCGCCTCTATTATAATAAGTATATTAAAACTTTTTATCGTAAGCGCTAAAGCTAAATATATTACTACTACTTTAAGTCATTAAGTTAAAGTTTATTAATTGTTAATTATTAATTTAAAGAATTTGTCGATTTGAGAATAACTTACTAATTATAATAAGCTAAGGCTAAGAAGAAGACCACACCTAAGAAAGCTACTAAAGTTGTTAAGACTACTTTTGCTACTACTTCTTACGCTGCTTATACTCCTCGTTAAAAGAGAACTGTTCGTTTAGTTATTTGTTTAAGTTATATTAATAGCGTTTTTTAAACTAAAAGTACTGGCGAGTGCTTTAATATTATTAATCGGGGTACTCGCTATTTTACGTGCGCCTCAGGCTACTCTTGCAAGGTTATTCCCGTTACTGCTTAAGTTCCCTTTACTATTTATAAGATAGCGTTATTAAATAATACTAAAGAGAAGGTATATTCCTTAGTTATTTTCTTTTTTAGCGTGTAATTACTAATTTCTTTTAAGAACTTATGTAATTAAGAGTTCCGATTCTTGCGGCTCTTAAGGGTTAACTTATTGCTAATAAAGCAGCTAGTTTAAGAAAAAGTAACGAAGAAAAGGAAAAGAATATCGTTAGTATTACTAAAGAGACTAATAAGTTATTTCTCTTTTTTAAAAATTTATTATGAGATTGCGATTAATTAATTTAATTTTTTTTCTTATAAAGAATAAAGATTTCTTTAAAGACTTCGAAATCCAAGCCCAGATTACTAAGAAATATTTAGCTTCTATTATTAATACTTTGTTTATTCCGGAGCTTGCTTGTGGAGCTGCTCGTATTACTAGTACTGCTATTATAGTTAATAAAGCTTTGGCTTTAACACCTGAGTAAAAAGCTTTAGCCGCTTATATTAACGAGTTTTATAATATTATTAAAAGTATCTTAATTACTTTAGCTAAAGAGGTTCAGGGCTTGCTACTTAAAGATAATTAAGCTGCTTATTTTATTATTTAGCGAGGCTTAAGAACCTTTAATAACTAAGTATCCTTTTGTAATTGCTTTCTTACGTTGCTTTTCCGAAGTTGAATTAAATAATTATTAAGAGCAATTAAATCTTTTAAATACTGTTATTTTTACCCCTAAGTTTAGTTGCTCTTAAAGTAAAATAAATAATAAGAGAATTTACAAAAGAATAAAAGAGATATAAGAAAATATATTATATATTAATAAAGTAAGCTTATAATTGAGTTATTTTAATAACAAAAGAAAAGTAAAGAACGTGTATAAAAGCCTGTTTTAAAGCGAGTTTTTTTTTTTTTTTTTTTTAAAAAAAAAAAGTTGTTTTAGTTAACCGCGAATATTTACTAAGTGTCGCGCACTAGCGCAGTCCTTTGCTCTGGGGCATGCTTGCGTAAGCATTCCAGGTATATAAACTTAGTCTTCAGCTCCTCCCTTATTGTTGGTCCACAGGTCCCTGCATAAGCAGACTTCGGTCTGAAAAAGGGGGTGCGGGTCAAAGTCAGGGGTCAGAGCCTAACCGGACTGGTTTCGGTGAACATTCGGTGGGATTTCGTAGTATATAGTCTGGCTCTCCTCGCACTCTCTTAGAAAATACACAGATTTTTAAACCACACTTTATTACTCTGTCGCCATACTAATATATCGATATATATATATTACGTGGTACATGAACCGGTACTGCACGACATTAACGCTAAAAACATCATAAACTATTAGCTTACTATGCATACCTATAGTAAGTAGCTTAAAGATTAGGTAATTAATAATTAAGCAGCGGCTTTAGTAAGTATTCGGAGAGCTCCTAGATCTTTAAGCACTTCAACTAGCAATTAAATAATCACGCCTCCAACTCTGGCGAAGGGAATAGCCCCGGAATAATGGAACCGCTTCCAATGCTACTATTAAGGCCTAACCCTATTGCCCCTAAGTTACTTCAAGGCCAAAGAGCATAATCTCCAAAGTGCAATTTAGTAATCCCGGTCGTTTGATTACCTTAAGCTTTACAATTAGATTAAGAGAATCATAACTAAGTAATACTTTAGTATTATAGTTGCTCAAGTAGTACAAGAGAAACGGATAAATGTCTAATTAATCCTTTGCTTTCTTAAAGAAGTACTTTACTAAACGAACATAGCTATTTAAATTAAGGTTTAAAACGATTACCGAAAATCTCTTAAGACCAAAGAAAAAAATAATTCGCGCGCTTAAATTATATCTTACTAAGAGCTAATTCGAAAAGCTTAGCTATACAAGGTTTCGAAGGTAAAAGAAACGCTTGGCATAATTGTGAGAATAGGTGAGCCAATCAGAAGAGAGGAAGCGCAGTAGGTGAACACGTGATTAGAGACAAAGTAGATTGCTTGCTTGTTTGCTTGAGAGAAGAGCCATAAGGGCTCTTGGGTAGTTATATACGAAAGGGGGTTTCAGGTGGGTCTCGTCCACCGCTGTCAGTGGCGAGGCAATGTTGACCATAGAATAACATCGAATACTCTGATTCTCCCCACAAGTTTCTACAACTGGCGAGGGAAAATACTAGGCTGGACGAGACCCACCTAAAACCCCCTTTCGTACATAATAATAGCTTCTCTAGAAGCTTCGACGACTACGTAATCGACTTCTCTAGAAGATTCGACTACGTAATCGAATACGAGAGTAATTTCCGAGCCGCGTAAGCAGTGGAGATTACTTCGGCTGTTCTCCAGCGTAGAATCGGCACGAGTTACCGAAGTCAAATCCGATAATAATTAACTTCTTAGGTGCGGCAGGGAACTTCGACCACTCTTAAGTAAAGCGCCAGAGTAAAAAAATTTAAGAGCATAAAACCCTTGGTCTTTTTTTTACCTTATATTATTAATTAGTTAGCTTGTTTCTTTTACGCTAACAAATCAAGTCCTTAGTATTAAGCTCTCTTATTTAGTTAAGGGACCCGAGGCCATAGATACTTTGCTACTGTTAGCGAAAGATCATCAAATAATAGAGTAGTTCCGGAAGGAGATAAGGGAGCTTAGAAGCCTAATAAGTCGTGCCCTTGCTAGGAAGACCGGACTTATAAGTAAAGCTCATTTTATTGCGCTCGACTTTAATTTGCTATTTATAAGAAAGTTTATGTAAAAGAACTTAGTGGTAAAGTTAGAGCTAATTTACAAATAGATAACGCTATCCCTTTAACTGCGGCTGCGTGCACAGCCTGTAAGCCCCTGTAGTGAAGCCTGGAGTGGCCACTAATTTAAGCGAGCCTCACCAAAATTCTAATAGTAAAACGCTATAAATAAAAGAGCAATTAACATTTAAATACTATTTATTTTTTATAATACATAATAAAACAATGATTATTATTACATAAGTGGACTTGGCATTGTTTGCAATCGTAGAAAGTAGTACTTCAGGTGCTCGTCCGACTTGTATTTGTAGTAATCTCCCCTAAAGCTTGCCTCTTACGAGAATGATCGTGAAGCCTCCTTCCCTTACAAGCTACGCAATTAGACCTTGTAAACATTTTAATTTGCTTGTATTTATGTATTAAAGCTTGAAATGTTTCTTTAAATATATTAGAATTACGCCTTTTTCGGGTACCCGGTGTATCCTTCGCTATATCAATTAATACTTTCACTAACTTCTTCCGGAAGTCGTCTTAGGAGCGAGTATTAACCTTTTGTCGTACAGGCACGGGCTGATGCTCGGTTAGCTGCGCGCAACGCTAGATATAGTTTCTGCCACGTTATACCGCTTTCAGGAGAATAACGTGTTCCCCTAATTTCTTTATATATTCTAAATAATAATTAATCACTTTAATTCTCCCTACGTTAATTGCAAGGCTTTACTCTACTTCTATACTACAGTTATAAGCCCCGTGATAAAGCTATTAAGTTAATATTCTTCCTTTTATACTCTATAAATTTAAGTAAAGTTATTAATATAAGATTAGTAAGTAATAAATAACGTTAGAGTTTCTACTTATTAATAAGTATAATTTACACCGCTATTTTCCCCTTTAACCTCTCTAGAAAAGGGTAAATCAAGTACTTGTACTTAATATTCTCTTCTCCTCTTTAATAAATCTATTAAACCCTCGAGAGAGTAACCCTCTCTTCGCTATAGTAGAGTCAACTTTAGTCTCCTCTTTTAATAATCGAACGCCGCTCAATTACGACAAGTAAACTTAAACCCTATAATATTAAGTCTTTAAATCCTTTTATATCTTTTATAAAATATAAACTTTAGTTACTCTAAAGTTACTAGTCGCTCTAAATATCCTCGAAAACAAGCCTTAAGCACAAACGATCGACGAAGTAAAGGCACAATAAGACAAGGAGGCTCTCGATTTCAACTTTAAAGAATAAGTAAAGTAAAATAAAGACTAACGAGTACTTAAGCTTAAGGGACTTAAATTAAGTGTAATACTTCTTATATTATTTAGTATTACTATAATTACTTTAATATATACTACCTTAATAAGGGAATATACTATTAAATACACACAATAATTAGAAAAGGCTTAAGCTTATAAAGTAATATATAAGTGAATTTAAGAGACAGTTAATCCTTCGATTTACTAAAGTGCTATTCGAGAATGTGAGATTAAAGAGGAACAGAGAGCGAAAGAGTAACTCGACAAGATAACGGACGAACTAAACGACCTACGATCTTAGACTTTATAAATACTCCTTAAAGTATTAAAGAAAGACTACGCCCCTTTAGAAACAAATAACCTTACTAAAGCTTAAGCTAAATACAAAGAGAAGCTTGAAATCGTTAAAATAAGACAAGTTAATCTTAAAGTATAAATTTAAAAGTAGCGATTAGCTTACTAAGATACTTTATTATATGACATTCCGGACGTTAAGGGCCCTTTAGCGATCATTAACTTTATTAAGGCAGTATAAGAGAAGCTCGCACTTAAATAAGCTCGCAAATAACTATTTAAGGTCCTTAAAGATAATACTCTTAAAGTTATTCACAAGTATACGTTACTTTAATACGTTAACTAATTATCGGCGCTTAATAAAGAGTCTCTTACAGCTACTAAGAGGAACAAGACAGTTAAATTATACGTTACACTTAAAGGGAGATCAGATGTTCTAGGAGTACTACTAATACTAAGGACTCCTTCGCTAAATACCTCGATTAATACTTGCCCTTACAAAGTGAGTTTTTACTAACATAAAGTGATCGAGTGTTACAGACTTCGATATTACTACGACGGCTTAACCGGGGACAAACTACGCAACTTACTATCTATAAAGGAAATCAAGGAAACCCGAATTAAGCTTAAAAAGGAGTTTCTTGACCTTAAACGAGTAATTAATAAGAAAGGGTAAAAACAAATAATAATAAAGGAAATTACTAAGAGAATAACCTCCGAAAACTCCTCGTTTTCTTTAATAACTTTAGTAAAAGCCTTAAAGTTACTAAGGTATCCCGGTAATATTAATATATATATAATTAGTTTAAAGCTACTTAATAAGGCTCTCGCCACCTCAGGAATCTATGCTACTATTAATATAGATCGATACTTACTCTTAGAGAGTATCTTACTTAATAATAGCGCTACTACTTATGTAGTTAATTTAGTTACTTTATTAAAGCCTAGAACTTTTGTTAGATTAATAAACGACGACAGTATTAAAGCCGGAACGTCGAGCCTTATAATTAAGGGCTAAGGTACTTGTCTTTTTAAGGGTACTCTTTATAGCCCTAATAGACTAAACACTAAGGACTTAAGGCTTTTTAACGTCGCTATTGTTAAAGGATTTAATATTAATATTATTTCGGAAGCTCGTTTATTATAAGCTAGAGTTTAATATAATACGTTAGACTACACGTTACGCGTGGGATTAACTAAAAAGAGTATTATATTAAAGCAATTAGAGTAATAGTTTAACTTAACTTTCTTTAAATATAAGCCTTTTAATTACTCTTTAACTCCTGTAATAACTCTTAGCTCTCTAATTCGCCTAACTTATACCTTTTTAATATTCCTCACACTTTAAAGGAGTATCTAGTAAGGCTTTTAATTAAGTCGACGATATTTGAGACCGCGGCTAGACGACGTTAAGTTATAGCACTTATAGGCAAGGCACTTAGGGAAAGAAGCGTTAGAGAATTTAGTCAAAAATATACGTAACGTTAAGATCTTAAGTATTACTTAAATTAAGTGTAAAGAGTACTCTCTGACTATTACGTAGTAAGTCGTTAGTCGAAGACCTTTAGAGAGAACAGCTACTTAGCCTTTGTATTACATTTCTTAAGACTTATTCGACTTCCCTGTCGGATTTAATAAGAATAGTTAGCTCTTGTTAGTTAAAGACTAATATAATAAGAAATTCTATAAATAACTCTTGAAAAACAAAGGGTTAATTACTATCTTAATAGCTCTTAAATTATTTAAGGCGTAGACAAGACGTTAATTCGGACTCTTGATTTGCAAAATACGCCAAGATAACGATACCTCAGTTATAAGAATTAATAAATCAACTAAATATAAAAAGTAATATATAGAGAATAATATTAATATTAAGGGAACCCCTTCGTATACGCACTAACTTAATAGGGGAGCTAAGCGCGTAAGCAAGGAAATCATTAAAAAGTCTATTAAGATACGCCTTTTAGTAAACTTACTAGAGGAGCTTTAGATAGAAGTAATTATGGCGGTAATTACTCTTTATAATATAAGTCCGGCTACTCGAAAAGGCTTTAAGAGTCTAAATAAGATCTTCTACGCTTAGTTTAGGCAATATTTTTAGTATTACGACCCTAAGTTTATTTAGAAGCTTAATACTAATATACGACTTAACTAGAGTAACATATAGGCGTACGGCTATAAAGCCTACTTTATAATCAAGGACTAAGAGGCTCTTTAATAAAAGAGAGTATTTAAAGTTAACCTAAGAGCGTACCTTAAATACTTAGTAAGATATGTCTCGTCTAATATATACAAGGTCTAAGTACCTTAATTATAACGTATAATAGTAACTTAGAACGTTACTTTCAACGAATCCCTCTTTTATTTAGGCTCTCTAAACGTAAAAAGAGTAGTCGGCCAGCCGCGTTTAATATTAAGAGATCTTACTAAAATACTAAAAGAAGAGGAGGGACCCCAAGACGCTAGAACTAATATAATTAATCGACTGAGCGCACTTAATATACTAGAATTAATAACAAGTATCGCCTTAAAAAAGGAATAACTAAGTTAAGTAATAAGTTCTATAAAAACTACTAAGTTTAGAACCTTAGGGGTACTATAGCCTTTGATTAAGCTTTTAACTACGGGGGTAAAGTAACTAATACTACCCCTAAAAAAGTCAGGATTAATAAGACTTATTAGTAAAAACTCAGGGGTAAAATAACTAAGGAAGAGTACTAGACTTCTTACTCACAAGTACTTTAATTAGGTCTCAAAATAAGTCGACAAATTAAGATAGTTAATGTCTTAAAGCACAATTAAGAGAAATATCTTACGTAATATATTAAACTTTAAAAGAGATATAAGAGTTAAGTATTAATTAATATTATAAGTTATTATATACTCTTAAAGGCCACACGACTAAGAGCGTAGTTTTAAGCGTTAAGGAGCACCTACTTAAGGTACTAGCCCTAAGTAATTAAAAGCTCTGCCTTAAGTAATAAAGTATAAGGAGTATCTTAATTCGTTAGATTTAAGAGAAGAATTAAATATAAAGTAATACTTATTACTTTTAGCCTTAACTAACAATAACTTACTTAAACCTCTATAAAAGAAGAGGGTGGAAAATCGAGTAACTAGCGACGGTCGAAAGACTTAAGTTAATAATAAGATTACGAAACCGAATCGAAGTGTCTATATAATAATTATTAAAGAGTTAATTATAAAATCGTTAAACTTATTAAGTAACCGTGAGCATTTAGAGGACTTTCTAGGGACCTTTTAGCTTAGTTAAGAACTAATATAAAGAGACAAGAAAGACTTAAGCGCAGTCCACGTTATAATCTTAGCGTCTATTCTTAAAAATATCGAAATTCGACAACTAATTAATCTCCCACAAATACACTAATCCTAATTACTAAAGGACTTATTAAATTAGAAAGACCTTAAGGATTACCCTCTAAGAGAGCACTTCCGAGCTAACGTAATTAAGGAAATCACTAACTTAAAGTCGCGCAACTACTAAAGAGTCGTCAAATAAAGCTTCACTACTAAATAACTAATACTATTAAAATAAGCATTTCACGCTAAAGTCGATTTGTTAAAGTATTTAATTAAGTGTCGCTCGCGAGTTATTATTAAAGGAGACTTATAACCCGAAACGTCAATTCTCTTAATATATATAGTAACCTTAACTACTCGTTCTTTTAAGACCGCCATAGTAATAGCAGCTCAATTTGATTTAGAAATAATCTAATTTAGTATTATTAACGCCTTTATTAACACTAAACGAAGCGAATCGAGTGCTCGCGTACGCTATTACTTACTAGATAGATTTAAACAAGACGACATAATAATAGAAGTTAATCGTGTACTTTATAGACTTAAAGATTCGCTAGTATTATAGTATAAAGACTTTACTAGAACTTTGTCAAAGTTAGGGTTAATCCCTTATAAAGAGGAGCCTTATATCTTTATAAACAAGTAACGTTTAGTCTTTATTATCTTTTATATTGACGATATTTAAGTATTATATTATACTTCAGCCCTTAGAGACGCTTAACTTATTATCGACGGCTTAAATATAGTATACAAGTTTACTAAAGGAGAACTAATAAAGTAATTTTTAAGTGTTCTCGTTATTAAAGATCGTCAAGTAAAGACTATTTCTCTAATATATAACACTTATATTTAAAAGATTACTTTACAATTTAACTTAATAAATAGAAATTGCCTAAGTACTCTACTACTTTAAGTTAAGTTACTAAAGAATTAAGGGCAAGTAACCCTAGTTTAAATTAAGGAGTATTAAGAGAAGGTTAACTTAATACTTTATACAGCAATTATATTACGCGCAGATATTACGTTTATAACTTTAAGACTTTCTCACTTCTTAATTAACCCCTCTTTAAAGTACCTTATGGCAGTTAATTAAACTATTCGTTACTTTTTCGAAACCCGATTTTTAGCGATTACTTACAATTACAAGCTACGCGACTCTTAGCTTATTATAGCTTTAAATACTTCATTTATAGACGATCTTAATACTAGGCGTTCTTTTAATAATTATATTATAATACTTTTTAGAGGTTTAATCTTATAGAGAGCGGCCTTATAAAATACAATTACTACTTCGACTACACAAGTTAAGCTTTTAGGCGTTAAGCGCACGACTAAGGAAATTATAACTTTATAGTGTTTCTTTTAAGAGCTACATCTTAAGTTAGGGGAAATTTAGAGGATCTTTTACGACAATTAGTAAATAATATAATTAATTGTTAAGAAAAATCAGCGTATCTCTATTAAGCTTTACTACGTTAATATTTAAAATATATAATTACGCCAAGAGTTTTAAAAGGGCACTTTTTTAGTCGAATATTTACTTACGAATTATATACTTACTAATAGGCTTATAAAGAACCTCTCTCGGCAGAAATTTAAGAATTTTATTACTCTCATTAACTTAGTAGATGTTTGTACTTAATTAGAGTAACTCACTATAAAGCCCTCGCTTTAAAGCAAGTCTTTATACACGTTCTTTACCTTTCCTTTATATAAGGGTAATTTAATTATAAGCTCACTTTATAAATATATAATATATTTTCTTATATACTTATTATTCTTTTATAAATTCTCTTATTATTTTTATTTACTTAGAGAGTAACTAAGCTCAGGGGTAAAAATCACAGCACTTAAAAGATTTAATTACTCTTAACGTTCATTTAATTCAATAATAGAAAAGTAATATAAAAAAGTAATTACAAGGGGACACTTAGTTATTTAAAGGTTCCTAAGCCTCGCCGAATATAAAAACAAGTAATTTATTTAATTAAAAGGCCTAAAACCTCCTGAATTAAGTCACTTAACGCACTAGTAATCACTTTAATAAGCTCCTTAACACGAGTAGCCTAAGCCTCTTACTCTAGTGTAAGAGCAACTCCACGGGGCTTATCGGCTATTATAGCCCGAAAAGTAGTAAGACTAACACTAACGCCAGTGGCCGCAATAGTAGCTCTACTAGCTCTACTTATACCTATAGCAGGAATAGTAGCCACAGGAGTAACAAGAGAAGCAGCCGCAGGAGTAGTAAAAGAAGCTAGAGATACTCCTAAAGAAGTCTCTTTATTACCCTTTAATTTAGAGGAAAAATTAACGTAGAAAGTAGCCGAGGCCGCACTTAAAACACGACTAGTAAAACAAGTTATTTTACTAATAGTTCTACTAGTAATAACGTGACCCTTAAGGGCTACAAAAACCGGAGCTCTTGACCGCTTAAGCTCCTAAAGAAATTAATAATTACATACTAAAAAGTAAAGTAACTAAGGAACTTACTTTCTCTTTAATATTATTTAATAACGCCGCCTTATAAACAACAAAGGGGGCCTAAGTAACAGCGGGAGTAACCTTATAAGAGTGGCCTGAGGCGCACGCAAAGTAACGAGTACCCCGACTAATAATATTAAAGTACTCGCCGGTGCTTTTAATTTAAAGGGCGCTATTAATATAACTTAAATAAATAACCGCACACTTAGCTGCCTTAACACGAGGAGTACAAGCACGAGTAATAAGAGTAGCTATCCCCCCAACTGCCAGAAGCACATCTGGCACACTTTTTTCAGGGGTTGCCGGCACTACGGGGCCCGTGCGTTGCGGGGCTGGGTAAACATAAACATCAACAACTCTACTTTCCCACTTATTCTACTACTAGAATACTCTACTTTCAATGCAAAACCATGCCCGAACACGCAAAAACAGATCCGACCGATGCAGGGACTTTTCGTCCGGATGCAGAGCCTCCGAAACGCACTGGAGCTACTTTCCACCCTATGGAATTAGACGACTTTGATTTTGAGGACCATTTGCTTACAAACTGCTCTCTTGATGATCCCATTACCTTATTCACTCAGTACTACAATACAGACATGATTGATGCAATCGTTTTTGCTACAAATTCGTACTAGCCAAGTTTATCGGACTATGCCCAAGGCCCGTACTCTCGTGCAAAGGATTGGTTTGACACATGTCGGAAGGAGATTTACCTGTAATTTTGGTGTTCCTCGCTAAATTTAGGGTGCGGTGAGGTCTCGCTACAGGGGCTTACAGGGGCCCATTTTTCTGGCAGTTGGGGGGATAATAGCTCTCTTTAGAGTAAGAGCAGCCTTTAGAGCCTTCTTAGCCTCCTTTTTCTTCTTCGCCTACTACAATTAGTAATACTTAAATTAATATATAACTTCAAGATCGACGATTAACTTAATTTAATTCAAATTAACTTACAACGGTGGACAAACGATTACCCTTAACGGCAGTAGTAGATCGCCTTAAGACACCTATAGTGCCGGTTAATCGATTTATTAATTAATTAATTAATTATTAATTAATTGATTAATTAGTAAATCGAAAAGAGTTAATCTATATAATGTAAAGTAGTTACAAGATCAAGAATCAAGTAGGGGCTGCGCCACTTTAAATAAGAGGGTTATTTGCTTAACTTAGTAGTATAAGAATAGTTATAGCCTAAGTATTTAATTTAGTGTTTACTCTCGCTTAGTGTAGCCAACTATAATACTAGTAGCTTACTACTGTCACTTAGCTAAGGGGTATGTCGTACAAGCACGGACTAATACTTAATTAGCTACGCGCTACGTTAGATATAGTTTCTGCCACGTTATACTACTTTTAGGAGAATAACGTGTTCCCCTGATTTCCTTATGTATTCTAGATAACAATCAATCACTTTAATTCTCCCTACGTTAATCGCAAGGCTCTACTCCACTTCTGTACTACACTTTTTCTATATTTCTATCTTTTATCTTAATATTTATATTAGTATAATTTAATTACATTAATAACGTGTTTATATTATCTTATAGATTATTTATTTCTAAAAAAAAGATTAATAAAGAAATTAGTAAAAGTAAAAGGCTTATATTTAAAAAATTTAAAAATTTGTGTTTAGTTATTAATAAATAGTAATTGTTGTAAGTAGAATTTTCACCTTATTATAACGTGTGGGTTTTTACTTAATGACGTCATTTACTAGCGTAGTTACCTTATTAACTATAAAGGCCACTTCACCTCACTTTACGATTCCTTTATATAATACCTCTTTATATAATATATAACTCCTAATCAAACTAAAACAACACTAACTATATATATTCATATTTTAATTATTTATTAATTTATTAATTTATTTACTAATCTTTATAATAGGCCTCTAGTACTCCTATCTTCATCTCTAATAGGAGAGAATTCTAAGTCTACCACTTATGAAAGTGAACTTAATAATTCCTTAAATAATTTATTAAATAAAGAATAATTAGCTAAGTATCGTCGCCGTAATAAGGAATATTATATTAAGTATTTTTTTATATTAAGTTAATATATGTTTATAGAAGTAGAAAATGACGTAGAAATCGAGAGAATAGCCCAAGAAAACGGCTATAGTAGTACTAATAATAATTAAAACTCTATATTTAATATCATAGGTGACCTTATAAGAAATACTACCTTAAGAGTATTAATTACTAGTTTACAAAGTTGTCACGATATTTTTGGAGAGGGTATTAACAGTACTAGTAAATTAATAAGTAATACCTATAAGTATATACTTCTAATTTATTAATTTTTTTATTAATTTATTTTTCAGTTCTAGATCGAATGAAACTAAACGTTTGTAATCTAAGAAATCTGAGGCTAATAGAGGTTTAGGAATAGAATTACAAACTAGTCGTAAGTATTTTATTCTCGCATTTATATATATATTAATTATTTCTATAACTTTAATCTGTTTAGTATAGTTTATGAAGAATAAGTTTGCCTAAAAAACTTCTTTAAAAGCTTAACTTACACTAAATCCACTTTGACTATCCTCCTTAAATACTAAGCTTCACGGCGGTGGGGGAACTAAGTCTATTACACGCAAAACACCTCGCAAAACAATTGGAATTGTTACAAGAAATGCCAAAAAAAGTAATATTAACCTTCTTACCCCTTAGAAAAAGGCGAGAGCTAAACTTAATTATAAGTAATTAATAAAAAAATTAATAAATATCTACTAATATATTTAGATGCCGCACTTAAGTAAATTAGAAAGTTATAAGTATTTGTTAACCTCCTAATTCTAGCCCTGCCTTTCTAGTGTCTTATCTATTAGATTACTTATACTTACATATATAGTCTGAGATTTTAAATATCGGCAATTCGAGCTTTATAAGAGTCTACTAAGTACTTCCTTGTTTGTTATTTTAAAAGTAAGTGTTCCTTAGTATTTACTAATTTATTTACTAATCTAAAAAAGTATGTAATCTCGCAGTTATTCATAGTAAGCGGGTAACTATTCAAGTCAAGGATAGTTCTCTTATTAAAAGAATCGTATTTATACTTAATACTCTAGGAGCTTACTCTAAGTTAAGAGATATAGTAATTAATAATTAAACTACATTTCAATCCCAGGAGTTAGCTAGACTTAATAGAGCTATTAGTACAATACGCTAAAGACAAGAAGATATCCAGTCTAGACGTCTTAAGAAAAAGCTTACGGCTACTGAGGTTCATCTACAAAAGCTTGTTAATACTAGGGCTACTAAAATAATAGTAATGGAAGTAATAGTACTAGAAATAATGTTAGATCATAAAAAGCTTTTAAGGCTTCAATATATATTAGTACTATCTGAGAATTACACTCAAAATAAATGATTTCTATAATATTAGTTCCTGAACTTTGATTTTGCGATTAGTAAATTTATTAGTAAATAATAATATAAATCTTTTACTTTTACTTTCGAATTATTAGGCTTATTTTCTACTTATTTCTTCTTTTATTACTTATAATTAGTTTAATAGACTATATATTAAGCCCTTACTAAAATAAACTTTATATATATATTAGGTTTTCGTTAAGTACTTAACCCACCTATTAGGGCACCTAACCTAAGTCACGTGCCCTATTAAGGCCCCAACCCATACGTTAGGTTAGGTTAGGGCCCCCATGGGTACCCAAACGAGCAGCCTAAGTAGAGTAGAGTAGAATTAGAATAGTCGTATTTTAGACTACTCTAGGGTAGTTGAGTAGTAAAGTAATAATAGTAATAATAATAAGATTTCTTTTAGTTTATAATATATATATAAATAAAGAATTAAATACAAATAAACTAATCAATAATAAATAAGTCCTAAGTTATATTAAGACTAGCTTCTTCTTGCCCTCTGATAATTTCCTCTGTAAAAATACCCCAACTTTTAAGTGAAATAATTAGCTCAAAGGTCTGTTCTAAAGCTTAGAAATATAAACATCTTATTAATACACTTATTATAAATCAAGATTTGATTTCTAATTAGTAATATACTTTACTTCTTAATTATTAATTATTCTTATAAATATATTATTAATTTTTTTAATTTATAATACTTTAAATAATAATATAATTTAGTTATTATTAGCTTATTTAATAAGTTATTAAATATCTTTCTCTTGAAATCGACGATACTCAAAGGTTCTAGGATAAGCGACTTGGGCCAAGCTACTTTAGGTAACGCTCCCGCTCTCTAAGCCTAATTAGGCTAGCCGGAAATTACATAATTACTACTCGAGTACTACTCTAGAGTAGTAGAGTAGAGTAGAGTAGAATTAGAGTAATATAATATTTGTATTAGAGTAGAGTAGAGTAGCGCCCACTACTCTACTCTACTCTACTCATTTGTTACACTGGTACGAAAGCAGATGGCTAATTTCGTCTTCTTGTCTGTGATGGCTATGATTCTTATATTAGTAGAAGCTTTATAGCTCACTGCCTTCAGAATCGAATCGCACTTTTGATTCTTCCGCCTTATATATCGCACTTACTTCAGCCGCTTGACGTTGCGCTCTTTGGCCTATTGAAGAAGCGATTAACAGCTGCACTTTCTCATCTTAATCAAGCTCAGCGTACGAATACAAAAGTTTGAATGGATGGAGGCATACATTAAGGCCCGGTCAGAGGTATTTAATTGTCAGAATATCGAATCGGCATGGCGTGGAGCTGGTTTATTCTTATTTAACCGGCAGAGAGCGCTTCGTACGATAGCCCGAGAGACAACCCCGCAGGTAAAAAGACCTCAAACACCAACTCAGTTTGATATTTTCAATCAAGTCTTTATCAGTAGTTTACCGCCGGACGCAGTAAGATTACGAGAAGCAAACGAGCTTTTTAATTCAACAATCAACGATCATACTATTATCACTACCTTAGTCCGTCAATATATCCGAAAACTGATGGCCGAGACTGAGTAACTTCGAGCACAAACTATTGTCTATTAACACGATGCAAATAATCTACGATCGATTATAAAGAAGCGCAAGACCCGTGCGAAAGGAAAGAGAGTGGTTTTGAAAGGTTATTTTCATATTTCTACGCAAGAATTATATGATGCAGTGATTGAGGCTGAAAAAGCGACGAAAAGGAAGGCGGGGAAAAAGGCAAAAACAAAGGGCAAGACTGATTCGTACGAGACTGAGAGTGAAAAGGATATTGAAGAAGAAGGTCAAGATGAATCTGAGAGCGAGATTGGAGATTGTATTATAGTAGATGTTGAGTAATTCAAGTTTTAATAAGGTGATCCCCTGAAATTGGACGCATTACGCCACGACTTACGTTAATGCTAGCCACATGAGTCAAGACTAGGGACGTTACATCTGCAGTCAATGTGTGAGTCTTTCGAATGTCAATGATGCTTCACTCGTATGCAAGATGTCGATATACTGACGTCCTAGGAATCTCAGATTCGAACACTATCTCCAGTTGATTATCCCATTGTTTGTCCCATTCCTCGGCCTTTCGCAATAGCTCTTTTCCGATGCAACCCTGGTCTACTCTCCCAGCCTCCGCCCGTGGTCATCCCCTTCAACGAACTGGACAATCGAAGATGGTGTGTACACGCTTCCAACTGACAACTCCTCATCCCGCCCCACTCCCGTCTCGTCGTCTTTTAAAATCGCCACTCAGCCAGCCACTTTTCTACGTGGCCTGAGCCAATCCCTTTAAACTCCGCCATTGCTGGGCTTCTTTCTGACATCTTCGTGGTGTCCAATGTTGCAGCTCTATCCCCGCTTCTGGCGGCTTCCATAATGACTTCGTAAAAGTCAACGAGTTTCAACGCAGGGTTTGCCGAATAACTTGCCCCCTCTGAGGCACTATCTAGCAATTCATGTACCCATTCCTCAAAGCCAACAGCCTTGAATTTACCTGCGGCAAGGTATTGGTTGATGGTTGGCACTACCGTGATCCATGGACGGGGCATGGGATTGACGATATGGTACACCGAGGTTAGGTGAGGGGCCTCATTGACTGGCGTGTTTTGTGGCGTCGTAAATATCAGGTCGCACATAATATCGGATACAATATCAACAGGCATCCAGTCAATACTATCCATATAGGAAAGATCGCTTGGGATTAGTCCTAGGTACTTAGAGCTTGCTATAGTCTACACGTCTCGACAATCAGCCTCGGAAAACTCGTCGCAGTGGGCACTTACTGCAGGAATCCACTCGTTCTTGTTCCATAGCCCGTTTCTGTTTACGGGACCAGCGATGTTGCCGATACGGAGGATGGTAGATGGCGTCCCAGAAGCTTTGCCAGCCTTCTCCAAGACAATCTCGGAGATCAACTTAGACTCGCCGTAACCCAGTTCAGCAATCCCAAGGTCATGTATCAACTCTTCTGGGACCAACCGATCGGGATGGAGTTTCGACCAGTATGCGACCGACCCAATACTAGACACGAAAAGAATATGTGGCCGATTCTCAGACTCATTTGAAAAGTCGATTGTGTTTCGAACACCTTGGATATGCTTTTCGAACACGCCGAGTGGTGAGATGAAGTCGACCGGCCATTGGGAATCTGTGAATGCGGGATCAGACTTCGAAGATAACAGATGTACAGGCCGAGTAGTCACAATGTACGGAGAAACCGAGAATTCCTGTGCTTACGGATGAAATACGTTGCCTGTTCTCGAAGCCGTTCATATGAATCAACCTCCATGTTGAACCTTGGCTGAGACAGATCGACCTGAAAGAATTCAGCTTGCTCGGTTGTCCAGTCGCTGGAAAGGCCTCGAGCAGCGTTTGATTCCCTCTGCCTCAACTCCGCGTCTTGCGATCGATTAAGGCAGTATATTTTTGACACTTCCGGGCGCGCTAAGAGAAGGTGGAGCAGATAGGAACCTAGAGACCCGGTACTGCCAGCAATTACAACCACCGCCAGGTTGTCTACCAATGCATTGGTGTCTTTAGAACTCGACGGGAAATGGTTGGTGTATTTATCGATCATTGCCTGCATTCGTTTCGACCGCGCCTCTGCGCCAGGTATGCTTTTCACAATCATTCCGAATTTGATATTGGAGAGATAACCAAGGAAGACTTAGGACACAGAAGCATCTGCAAATGTTTTCTCACAAGCTGAGGTTGACGACGAAATCAACACTTCTCAAAGCAGCACTCTATTATGTTTTCCACAAAAGTTATTGGACGGCTGGTATGGCTGTGATATGAGGTCGAATATTTTGAAGTTGTTTTTCAACGAACTTTGGACTTGAAGACTGCGGTGGCCAATTCAAGGACCTTTTTCTTGATTCATATTCGAAGTCTTCACATCTCAGCCGTAACGACTGGATAATGTGGGGAAATTATTCTTGGGCTCGCAGACTCTTCAAGTGATCTACAAATATTCGCAGCGGCATAAAGCGCCAGCTTACCTCTGTAGTGACGTGTCCACGATGAATTAAATTATGCTAGTTCGTTTTTGGTTTTTCGCCGCTAGTATTATGGCGTCTTTCTTCTTGTCACCAAATCAGCTTGCAGTGAGGACATATCCTGCTCCACTCAAATGACTTCGATTAGAGTTTAAGACCCGCTGATCCTACTACTTACGAGTAGAACTAGGCGAACTATTGTAAGATCTGCAGATACTGTAACCCATAAGAGCAAGAGCAACGAGGCCCGTTTTTAAAGCGACTCTAGCAGTTGTCAGCAGACTACTCCGATAGGTTCGATTGGTCGAATAACTTCGGCGCAGATCATACAGTAGTTCTACCGGAGGTACAGCGGTGAAGTATCCCCTCGTTTGGTGAGACAATGTCCACGCTAGCAAGCGAGTCTCGCTTAAGTATCCAGCATAACCATTATGTACCTCTGTATACAAATTTATTAGTAATTTACCAAAGCAAAGCTACAAAGCTTATGGGTAGAGTTAGGTAGTAAGAGCGTGTTTAATCCCGACTTCCAACACTTGCGCTACTAGGAGAAGCGCCCTAAAAGTACTTGCGTATGGTGTTCATACAGATTAAAGGGTCAAAAGGTCCTAGGAAAAGTAGATGATGCAAAGGTTAAGGCAAAAAGGCCAACCAGCGGCTGTGTATTTTGTAATGTCCACCTTTGTAAGGAAGGGGACTGTAGGACGCATTTTTATTCAAATAATATAGATTGTTAATAAATTTATATGCAGAGGTGCATAATACTACCCCCCAACCCCCTCTTAACAAACGTTAAAACACAGAAATTGTGGATACCGTGTGGGTAGCGACCAAGGGCGTCTGGCCACTAAATTCTGCTGAGATCTCGTCGACTCGACAAGAGGATGTCTTTAGCCCCACCATTCAGCCCAGATATAGACATCATGGGCGCTGTTTCCACACCAAACTGAAAATAGAGACAGCACAGTAAGGAGGATGCACAATCGATGTTCGGTTCTCTCGAGGTTAGTGTAGAAACCAGCCAGCCGGGCGTTCTTGGAGTACCGAGAGGGGCAATTCCGTTGCCCAGCTTGGGATAGTCGAACTGTCACGTAACCAATACCTCTAGAGAAGTTAGGTTCAGGAGAGTTCGTGTCACCATCAGACTGGCTGATGATGGAACGGTCTGCAGGCCAGCCTTTCCAACTCAAGACAGTTCAAGGCTATCCGCGTGGCAGTCCTTTCTAGCATCTGTCATCGAACCCTTTGCTTGGAACGGCCCGCTGTCCGGTAAGAATCGACCCCGCCTGGGTGCATGGAGCCATTCTTCAGCAGCGGCATTGTGGGAAGAACTTTCTACAGCTACCCCGGTTCTTCCAACAGGTCAGATTTTGGGCCAATGCACTGAAGCTGCCAGGGCTCTAGTAGGGACCTCCCACTACTCACAACAAGCTCTCCAAAGCTCTGATCCACAAAAAGTACGGTTTAACGTTTGTTAAGGGGGGAGGCGGGGGGATAGTAGTTATGCCGGATGCTTCTGCGAGACTCCCCTGCTAGCGTGGACACTGTCTCACCTGACGAGGGGATACTTCACCGCTGTACCTCCGTATGATGAACGCCTCAATTCAGAGCTAAAAATTAAAGAGTATATCTTTGCTTCACAAGACGCCTTTATCGTGTGGGAAGCATAGACTATACAACTGGACATACATTGGTCTGGACTTTCCATCATGGACGACAACGCTACTAATGATGCCAACGGGAACGAAGTGAGAGTTGTACCTGTGGCTATCGTGGGCATGAGCTGCCGGTTCCCTGGGGATGCAACCGATCCCGAAAAGCTCTACAAATTGTGCGCAGAAGCTAGAGATGGTTGGTCCGAAGTGCCGAGCGACAGGTATAACATTGACGGGTTTTACCACCCGGATACCAACCGGAGCGGTGCTGTAAGTCTTTCCCTCTAAAACAGGCGGAAAAAATCTGATGAAATAGGTCTATTCACGAGGTGGTCATTATATGAAAGAAGATCTGGGCCGGTTTGATGCAAACTTCTTCAACATAAAGGCCAGTGAAGCGAAGGTAACCACAATCCCCCGAGTATTTGGTAGACAGAGAGTAACAAAATAGTCGATGGATCCACAACAACGAATCCTTCTTGAGTGCACATACGAAGCGCTAGAAAATGGTGTGTTATATTAACTTGATATATTCCCCCACCGTACTGATAACAGCTAGCTGGTATTCGAATGGAGTCTGTTGCGGGCAGTAATACCGGTGTGTACGTCGGATCCTTTTGCAGGGACTATCGTGATGAGGTTTATTGGGATCCTGAGCAGATACCTGTTTACAGTTCCACGGGGACAGAGCAGTCGATGCTGTCTAATCGAATCTCATACTTCTACGACCTGAAAGGCCCTAGCCTGTCCGTCGACACGGCATGCTCATCAAGTCTAGCTGCCTTCCACATCGCATGCCAAAGCCTCAGGACGGGAGAGTCCCAGCAGGCAATCGTCGGTGGCGCAAACCTTATGATCGGTCCTAACTTGCCGATATCTTTGAGTATGATGAGGCAAGTCTCCGATTTGATCCCTGGGCGTGTTCGTCTCTTATATTTTACAGCTTCCTATCTCCTGATGGGCGGTCTTTCACGTTTGACGCCCGAGCAAATGGGTATGGACGTGGAGAGGGAGTGGCGTGTCTCATCCTTAAAAGGCTTGAAACCGCGATTCTGGACGGTGACAACATTAGGGCAATCGTGCGTAGCACGGGGATGAATCAGGATGGGCGGACAAGTAGTTTAACTGTCCCCAGTGGCGATGCCCAGGAAGATTTGATTCGAAAAGTTTACGCCTCCGCTGGGCTGAATCCATTACACACGCAATATGTCGAAGCCCACGGTACTGGAACCCCCACGGGAGACCCAATCGAAACTGCTGCGCTTGCTAGAGTATTTGGGCCCGGAAGAAGTGCCGAAAAGCCTCTCCTCATCGGGTCCATCAAGACGAATCTAGGTCATTTAGAGGGCGCGAGTGGGCTCGCCGGGCTAATAAAGGCTACGCTAATGATTGAAAAGGGCTATATCTTGCCAAATAGAAGCTTAGAAAAGCCTAGCGACCGCATACCGTTCGAGGAGTGGAATTTGAAAGTTGGTCGCTCCCCTGACTCAATTGTTAGACCACTTTGCTTACATTTACAAGGTTCCGACAGTAATAGAACCGTGGAATGACCCTCTTCGCCGCGCTTCCATTAACAGCTTCGGGTTTGGCGGGGCCAACGTTCACGTCGTGCTCGAAAATAAGAGAGATGTCAAAGCCCAGTCTGCGGGGGGCAAACATTCCCCAATATCTAGCGACACATCTCAATCAGAAGGCACGAAAAACGAATTAACAAGTACAAACAGCAGCCGCAAGCGAATCTATCTTGTGTCTGCAAAAGATGAAAACAGCGGAAAGAGGTATGCCCAGCAATTAGGTGCATACCTGGAAGAAAATTCGACTCCCAGTGAGCATGAACTATTGGGGGGTCTTGCGAGAACATTAGGAGAACGTCGGAGTCTCCTTCCTATGAGAACTGCTGTAGTAGCGGAGGACATTCGAGAGCTAGCTACGGCCCTTTTGAAAGTTGATTTGCCTTTCAGCCGAAGTTCCAAAAGGTTGAATATAGCCTTTGTTTTCACCGGACAAGGAGCTCAGTGGGCGGGTATGGGCCGCGAATTGATCGGTTCCTACCCGATCTTTCAGAAAGCCTTGACTGCAGCCGACGAATGCTTGAGAAGCTTTGGGGCACGGTGGTCTCTAATTGGTAGGCTGTCTATATCTCCGTTTGCCTTCAGCGACTAACATGAGCAACAGAGGAATTACTGAGAGACGCCAAGACATCACAAATTGGCACGGCTGCAATGAGTCAGCCAATTTGCACGGCACTTCAGCTCTCGCTAGTAGCGTTGCTAGAATCGTGGAATATCAAACCCTTTAGGGTAGTTGGACATTCAAGTGGGGAGATCGCAGCCGCGTATACTGCCGGCGCTCTCGACTTCGAATCATGTATGCGGATTGCGTACTTTAGAGGTAGTGCTGTGAAAGAACTCAGTGAAACACATCCTGAGCTTCACGGTGCAATGTTGGCGGTCGGAACTTCTCATGAAGAAATAAAGCCTCTCCTCTGCCAACTGGAAAAAGGCCAAGCCGGTGTTGCCTGTATCAACAGCTCCTCTAGTACAACGATCTCGGGCGATGAACCTGCGATTACAGAGCTGCAAGGAATTCTCGAGGGCAAAAACGTCTTCGCCCGAAAGCTTCGCGTTGATGTTGCGTATCACTCCCATCATATGCAAGCCGTCAGAGAGAGCTATCGCAGAGATTTGAATGGTATCACTAGCGAAAGCTCTAGCACTGTTGAGATGTTTTCGTCGGTGACTGGTGAACTTGTTAACGTGGCCAAACTAGGTCCTGATTATTGGGTCCAAAACTTGGTATGTCCAGTACTCTTTTCCCAAGCACTTGAGCGCCTACTTCATCAGCGGGGAGCACATAAAGCAACTCCCGAAGCGGATGTCATTGTTGAAATTGGCCCTCATGCCTCCCTCTCTGGTCCCATCAACGACATACTGGCTTCGGGTGGCTCGAAGAATGATGAAAATATTCTTGTCAAGTCGGCCATAATTCGCGGAAAGGATGCGTCAAAAACAATGATGCAACTCGGTGCAGATTTAGTCGTCAAAGGTTGTCCAGTTGATTTGTCTGCGGTAAATCTGACAACAGACAAGAATTCGTTCCCCCTGCTAGTCAATCTGCCCCCATATCCGTGGAACCACACGCAAAGCTTCTGGCATGAGACACGCCAGAGCCGCGATTATCGTTTCCGATCACATCCTCGCAACGATATTGTGGGTGCTATCACCTCTGACTCGAGCTCTCTTGAGCCTCAATGGCGAAACATTATCCGTCCCAAGGAGATGCCGTGGGTCAAGGACCATATTATCCAGTCTCAAACCATATACCCGGCGGCGGGATACATTGCAATGGCTATCGAAGCGTGCAGACAGCATTCTCAATTGCAAAACATCACGATATGTGGCTATGCATTGCGACAGATCAGCATAGTTCGAGCTCTTGTAATTCCAGATTCCACAGACGGCATCGAGACCAGGATTGCTCTTCGACCTTACAATGAGAGCCATAGAGCGTCGTCTGATATCTGGTATGAGTTTCGAATCACTTCGTGGAGTGCCGAAAGGGGCTGGAACGAACATTGCAGTGGGCTTATTTCTGTTCAAGCAGAGCCCAAGTCCAACGAGGTGGATGACGGCCGCAACAAGCGTTCACAGAAGAGTTTCTACGAAAGACAGGTGATGAGCATGCTAGCAACATGTACCAACAAGCTTAACGTGCCTGAACTATATCGGCGACTTGACCAAGTTGGTATGAACTTTGGAATCACCTTTTGCGGCCTCGAGCAAGTCCACACGGCAGAGGGCTTCTCCATTGCAACTTTGTCGATCCCAAATACTCCAGCAGTCATGCCTCTTGGTTTCGAATATCCTCATGTCATCCATCCCGCTACGCTGGACACCATGTTTCAGCCATTCTTCCCTGCTATTTCGGGTACGACGGAGAGCATCCAGAGTGCCATGGTTCCTGTTTTCATTGAAGAAATTTTTATTTCAGACACAATATCCAAAATCCCTGGTCAAAAGCTCAACGTTTACGCCACAGTGTCTGTCAAGAGTCGTCGGCAAATCTTCGCTTCCAACTTCGTTCTCGATAAATCAGGAGGTGGGTACGAGCCCGTACTTACGGTTAAAGGGTTAAGAGGGGTCCTATTGCCGCCAGAAAATTTGGAAAATCCAAAGTTCAAAATAAGAAACCTCTGTTTTCGAGAGGAGTGGGCACCAGCCATCAGATTGCTTACGGAAAATCAACTCTACCGAGTCCTAGAAGGGACCGGTAAGTCGGAGGCTCTTGACGAGGTTCAAATCAAGGCACTGGAGCGAGCATCTCTATATCATATAGAGAAGGCACTGGATGCTCTCGCAAATGACAAGCGTGATCAGTGGCTTCATCACCACCGCCTCTTGTTTGATTGGATGGTGACGACATCAAGGTCAGACAGTGTATCGGATTCTTGTGCTGACAGTAAGGAGCGCGCAATTTCATTACCCGATACAATCAGTTATGCTCCGCATGAGAGAATCCTTCTCCAGCGAATTGGTCAAAATCTACCACAGATATTGAGAGGAGATATCAACCCGGGTTCAATTTTCTCGGAAGAGGGAATTTTGCAAGACTGGCTTAGCAGTAGTGATAGTTTTTGCAGAGCCAACAGCCAGGCAGTGAGGCTTGTGGATCTGTTAGCTCATGACAATCCAAATTTGAGTATCTTAGACATTGGCGGCCGTGCTGGTACGGCTGCTACGCACGTTTTGCAGGTCCTAGGAGGATCCGAGGGAAGAGACCCTCGATTTGGTCACTACCATGTTGCAGCGAGGGATAAGGACTATCTGGCAGAGGTACGAGAAATGCTTCAGCCTTGGGGTGAGCTTGTTGGATTCAGCAACCTAGAGATTGAAAACAACCCTACTAGACAAGGCTTCGCAAGTGGGTCTTACGACTTGATAATTGCGTCCGACCTTCTCGTGGCCACGGGCCTGATGGAACGTACCATGAGGAATGTTCGGAAACTCCTCAAGCCCAGAGGAAAATTAGTTCTCATCGAGATGACAGGTGCAGCGGTGCAACATTATTTGATCTTTGGGTCCCTACCAAACTGGTGGCTCGGTGCGTATCTTGCCTCTAGACCATTAATTCATTGCTGACTATCTGCAGGGGAAGAAGAACATCGAGCTCTAGGAGGACCCTTATCTCGCACAGAGTGGGATTCGCTTCTGAGACGAACCGGATTTTCTGGACTGGACGTACCTACCGAGCCAGACTCGATCGACAAGACGTACAGCATGTTACTCTCCACACGAACGCGCGACGATCCCGCAGATTTTCCTCCGGTTAATATTATTACTGAACGGCCTCCACAAGACCCCCTTGTCCAGTCTCTGACTGCATCTCTGGGGTCATTGACTAGAAACGATGTCACGTCCTCACCGTTGGTCGAAATTCAAGATTACCAGGGGGTTGTTGTTGTGCTTTCGGAACTCGATCATACGTTTTTGACCGACTCCACCCTGGAACAATTTAACGCTGTTAAGACACTACTATTAAATGTTGACGGTATTCTCTGGGCTGTCCGCCATTCAACTTCGGACTCGACATATGCAACGGGAAGCTTTATGACCGGCTTTGCAAGGGCCTTGAAGTCGGAGAATTCTAGCAAGAAGGTGGTAGTCCTCAACATGGAGAATGACAGCAATTCCTTACCAGACGACATGGTTGCTAGCACCATACAAAAGGTGTTTGAGGCCACATTCGACACGAATTTATCGGGTGAGCAGGATGACATGGAGTATGTTGTGAAAGACGGATGTCTCCATATTCCTCGAATGCTGCCAGACCCTCAGATGAATAAACGGATCGCCTCTCAAATGGGCAATATCACTGAGGAGCTCCAGCCATTTTATCAAAAGGGTCGTCCTTTGCGGCTTGATATACAAAACCCTGGCCTTCTGAACACGTTCCACTTTGTTGATGATGAATGTTACAATGATAAGTTACCGGATGACTTTGTGGAAGTCGAAATCAAAGCTGCTGGCATCAACTTCCGGGACCTGATGATTAGTACCGGCCATATAGACCTGGACTCCCTCGGCACTGAGTTCAGCGGCATAATTACTGCTATGGGAAAGAGTGTGCGGGGTCTCTCGAACGGCGATCGCGTCCTTGGCTTTGGAAGTGGAACGTTCGCCAACTCTGTTCGCTGTGGTGCTGCCGAAGTGTATCCCTTCCCAGAATGTCTGTCCTTTGAGGCTGCCGCGTCACTCCCTGTTGCTTTCTGCACAGCCTATTACGCTCTTTACGACATGGCCCATCTGCGCAAAGGCGAGTCGGTTTTGATCCATTCTGCTGCCGGTGCGTTTGGTCAGGCGGCAATCATGCTTGCCCAACTGCAAGGTGCCAGGATTTTTGTCACAGTTGGGACCGACGAGAAGCGACGGTTCCTCGTTGACAAGTACCAAATCCCCGCCGACAACATTTTCTCCAGCCGAGATAATAGTTTTGCAAGGGGTATCATGGAAGCAACTTCCGACAAGGGAGTTGATGTGATCTTGAACTCTTTATCTGGAGAAGGCCTAAGAATGACATGGGAGTGTATCGCAAGATTCGGCCGATTCGTTGAAGTCGGAAAACGGGATATTTATCTCAATACCCGGCTCGAGATGGCACAGTTTCAGCGCAATGTGATATTCGCTTCGGTGGATATGAGACTTATACAAAGAAAAAGGACTAAGATGCTTCAGGCCCTACTATCAGAAGTGGTGGCGCTCATTCGTGAAAATAAGATCCGTCCGGTGGAGCCAATCAATGTTTTCCCCATGTCTAATATTGAAGGTGCTTTTCGGATCATGCAACATGGTAAACATCGTGGCAAGCTGATCATCAAGCCCAAAGCGGACGACATGGTCATGGTATGTTTTGCTCCTAGACTCTGCATTGTGGATTTGGTTGACCATTATCACAGGCGCTCCCCCCGGCGACAAATGAGACCGGTATCCGTGCTGATGCATCCTACCTGCTTGTTGGTGGATTGGGAGGCATCGGGCGATCGTTGGCCACCTGGCTGGTAAGTCAGGGAGCAAAGAACTTGATCTTTGCATCTCGTAGTGGCCGATCCAGCCGACATGCGGAGACACTGGTCACTGAGATCGAGAGTCTTGGAGCAATGGCCGCTATCTATGCCTGTGATGTCACGGACATCCGTCAGCTTCAGTCAATGCTGGAAGATAGTGCCAAGTCCATGCCTCCCATACGCGGTGTCATCCAAGGTGCTATGGTACTCCGGGTTCGTGGCGATTGAGAACCGACACAATGATACAATCCGCTAACTTTGACATAGGACTCCATCTTTGAGAACATGTCCTTTGAGGATTACATCGCCGTTGTGGGGCCGAAGGTCCAGGGAACTTTCAACCTCCATGACTGCTTGTCAAAGACCGACTTTGATTTCTTCATCATGCTTTCATCCGTTGCCGGCATTATCGGTAATCCAGGGCAAACTGCATACGCCGGGTCCTCGACGTTCATGGATGCATTTGCCCGGTACCGTGCGCAGCTGGGATTACCCGCGGTCAGTATTGATCTCGGAGTCATTAAGGACGTTGGGTATGTTGCCGAGAATGACAAACTTCAGCCAGCCCTAGATAAGATTGCTCTCGACGAAATCGCCGAGGACGAACTACGGGCATTGGTGAGCGTTGCTATAAGCGAGCAGCGCCAAACCCATGGCAAACACCATATCATCACCGGGATCGATATGAAACACCGCGGCAATAATGCACCCCTTCCGGTCTGGGCTAGGAATCCCCGTTTTTCGGCCTTGAGTCGCCTGCAGATACGCAAAGATGGCGATCAGGACGGTGAAGGCGGTACGAAGGACCTCGGGCGTTTGGTGAAGGAGTCAAAGACCATCGACGAGGCCTCCGAGCTAGTGACTACTGGCATCCTGAAAAAGATCTCGGAGATCATGACGATCCCTGTGGAAGAGGTGGATGCGAATGAGCCTGCGGCAGCGTACGGCTTGGACTCCCTCGCTGCGGTCGAGCTGCGAAACTGGCTCAAGCAAGAGTTGAAGTCGAATATGCGCCTATTTGAGCTTCTAACCAACGTTTCCATTTCGCAGCTGTCCAGCCAGGTTGTTGCCAAGTCGGCTTTATTTGACCCAAAGCAGGATGTGCAGGGGGCCTGATTTGTAAATCAATCATCGGTCAAAGAGGATTCAACGACGGTCAAACTTTCCAGCGATGAGTCGTATTGAGAACCCTTGCAAATTCCTAGCTAGAGCCCGTTTACAAGTCTAGATGCGCGAGGATTGGACAAGCTGGGTCTGCACGCGGAACATTTGATCCAGCTTCAGGTCGTCGTGTGGCTGGAAGAATAGCCGGGTGACCGCGGCCCGCTCCTCGAGCTCGTACTCAATAGTCGATGGATTAAGCATGGCAGGCGAGGGGAGGAAGCCCCGCAACTGTCAGTCCTCTCCCTCCCATGTGGGCTGTTTCGTGGAAGTCGTCGATGATCTTGTCAAGCTTCTCCCTGGTCAGTTTGGTCCTGAATAGGCCTGGGAATTGAAGATTTTGAACACGAACTCTTCAACAACCTCTTGAACTAAAGAGATACGAACTTTAGCTAGTCTTCGAATTCAACGAAGAGTATAATATGATTCTTTATTCATGACTTCATAAAGAGTTCGTGAACTCTTGGCCTAATATAATCCTGACTGCCTAATGATCACGTGTGGCAAAACTGAGGCTTCTCGGCATATCAACTACCCCGCTAAAATCTTGCTCTATCTTTGAATAACTCAATAATTATAAGACAGAATTATTAAAAGTATTGGAGAGATATGTTTCTCCGTATATAAAGATTAATTATAAGCCCCTTTAATATTTTTTGGATTGGTGGAAATCTTAAAGAAGATATAAAAATATTCTACTCCGAGTCTGCCCTCTTAAGTCCCCCCCCCCCCCCCCACTATTCCGATCACCCCCCCATTCCGATCACTTCGCTTAGTACACCGTTTTTTTACTTACCTACTTTTAATAATTAATAATTATCTTATTCTCTTATCGATTTTCTTGATTTTTAGAATATTAATTAGAACGATTATTATGCCAAAATACACTAAAGACAATATAGTTTTGGCTATTAATACAATCGAAAATGGCAAGTCCTTACGATATGCTGTAAAAGAGTGGGGTATACTATACTCTACTCTCTATGGTCGATGTCATAATACAAACGCCTATTAACAAGCTGCTAGTTATTTGCAAAGGCTACCTACGGTATTAAAAGAGCGTCTTACGCATTAGATTTTGACTTAGGAGACATTAGGGTTTAGTGTTACTTATGCGCAAGTACGGCTTTTTAGGACCCGACTTTGCGTACTTCAAGGAGACTTTATACTACTCGGAAAACGATAAGTATAACGATTTTTTAAGCGGAATCTTATTCTTAATACCAAAAAGCAGTATTTTATTAATTCTATACGTGTCAATAATGTAACTACTGATGTTATTAAGCCTTAGTTCCACAAATTAAAGGTTCCAGTTATTAAGGCTATTTTACCTGAAAATCGATGGAATATGAATAAAGTAAGAATCATAGAAGGTTTTAGAGTTAATGGCTTGGTTATTAGGCATGCGAAACGGCGTTTTATTTAGCGGAAACAACTTAATTCTCGGAATTAGACCTTACTTATTAAGTGTATTTTTATAATAGGCAAGAAAACGACTCCACTTATAATATATAAGGGGAAATTAATTTAACAAGAATAGTTTCTAATAGATCTTAACGAATTTAAGTCCTGGCAATTTATAATAACAGAGAATAGGTAGACAAATAATGCTACCGCATTAAAATAGCTAGAAAATGTTGCGGCTGGCAAGAGGTTGATACGGCGAGTAGACTCTAGCTTTGTATTTAGGCCTAATGCTACGCTCAGAATCGAGAAGAAAAGACAAGGAGAAAAGGAGAGCTCTTTATAAGAGGGAGCTCGAGTATAAATATATAAAGGACCCTCCTAATGGGGCCTAGCGTAGTCGAACGCCATTTACATTAATATGTCGCAGGCTCGCCACTTAGTCTTCCTAATCTGGCTTAGCGCCGTCGCATAGCCAGCGATGCTACGAGCCCGTGTCGGTTAGAATACGAGGCGCATCGGAGGTCGTAACAAGAAGAGGAATATAAAAGTAAGTCTCTTATAATATATCTTATAATTATTATAATATTTACTAATAATTGAATTAAATATATCTCTTTAGAAAAAAAAAATATTATTATCGGAATTCGATATTCGCAAGAGAATAAGCGAAACTTCGATATATAAGTTAAAGCTTTAAAGATTAAAAATCCTCAACTACCTTAATTAAGCAAGTTTTATTAATATTATTAAAATAAATTTATATTTATATACTAACTTATTATTAGATCAAAAAACTCGATAGTCTTCCAGCTAATATACTTAGAGACTTCTTACACGTTTGGCAAGCTATTAAAATCGTTATAAGCTTATCGATTACTAAGTCTTTCGAAAAGAATAAAGAAATTCTTCTTTTAAAAGACTCGGAAATAGCGTATTTAAAAAAGTACTTAAAGATATTTAATATCTTCGTAAAGCCTACTACAAAACTTCAAGCCGAGAAATACCTAACGATATATTACTTACTTCCCGAGGTATATAAATTATATTCTCAATTAAAAGGATTAAAAGAAGAAATAAACGTAAGTATTATTTTTATTAATATAATTCTTGGTTTTATTTAATACTAATTTGATTTTAGGACCCAAATTTTACCGACGCTATTAATAGAGGGCTTATAAAGCTCCGAAAGTACTATCCTAAAACAGGAAATACAAGCGAGAAAAATAAGAGCTTATATTTAGCTCTAATATTAGACCCTCGTATTAAACAAGAGAGTTAAGAAGTTATCAGATTATCTCGAAATCAAGCGTTTAATATGTATTATAAATTAAAAGAGGTTTATAATATGTAAGTTTTTATCTAAATTAAATTTTTAATAAATTACTAATTAAATAAAAAGTTTTAAAGTAGATTTCGGACTAGCAAATACTCCTATTGAAGAAGCTTTAAATTTAGGTCTCGAGGATAGCGACGACGATTCTAATATTTATATTCAAGAAGACGAGAATAACGAATTAAGCAAATTAGATCGATATTTCCAAGAGCCTAGAGCTAATAAAGCTGTAAGTAATATAACCTCTTATATTATATTATATATACTAATATTATAATAGACTAAACCTCTTACTTTTTGGCTTTAAAATAAAGAGAAATACCCTGTAATATCTTTAATAGCTAGAAATTTCTTACAAATTCTGGCTACTTTAACGCCGAGCGGGGGTTTGTTAGTTAAGGGGCTCTTATTATTAATAAGCTAAGAAATCGGCTAGCAAAAGATACGTTCGAGAAGATTATATGCTTAAAAGGTTAGGGAGTTATTAAAGAGAAAGAAGAAGAAGACGATATAAGAGAAGAAGTTATAAATATAAAGAATAATAACTTATTCTTTATTAAATAGGTTTAATAGTTAGTTTATTAGTTAGTTTATTGGTTATTTAATGAAGTAGTTTATAAGTTAATTATTTTTTAATTCATTCTTTATTTATTAAAATACTCGCTTATTTAATTTATTCTTAGATTATATATAAATATCTAAAGAAAAAAGTCATTAATCAAATTAATCTAGATTAATCTAGATTAATTAATCAAAATCAAATCGAATCAAGTAATATCTTGATTAATCAAAATCAAATCAAATCAAATCAAATTAACCTTACTAACCCCCTTATTCTTATTCACTAATATATAAAACACCCGTATAATCCGCGCCACTTTAACCCCCTCTCACTAAATCCCTTAGCGGAATTACTTATATACTTCCGCTTATTAAGTCTATAATACTTTATCTCTTTTTATTTAATTCTTAAATACTAATCACCTTTCGTTATATCCATTTATTAATATCGTTATAACTGCGGGGACTAATATCTTAAAATATTAATATCGTTGCCCCGGCTTCTCTTCTCCTCCTACTTTTATACTAATATATTATTACTGACATATTGCCCGTAGAACCCTATACTATAAATAACTTCCCTTACCCTTAAAACTACTTAATATTACAATGTGTTATTACATAATAGCGGCCTAGTTAATAATCTTAATTATACTACGCCGCTAACAATCTGATATTTAGTGTATCTCGCCCCCGAAATCCTCGACTAAATAACACGCTAAGTATACTTAATATTACTTCTCTAACTGTTCCTTAAATAGTTTAACTTTAATTATATTGTTTTATTATACTAACGTATAACCTAATACTGAAATAGAACTTCGTTCTCGTGACCGCTTTAGTTATTTTTAGTAGCCTTAGTTACAGTATTAGATTTTAGTAATCTTAAACTGTTATTAATATTCTTTAGCCTTTTCCTAATTATTTAATTGAAAATGGGGGGCTATTAGGCGGCACCACATCGTTATCTTAGTTATTAGGCCTTATCTTATTATTATTTTGATTGCTTCTTATTATTACTTTATTATTTTTAAAACACGACACCCTCCTTTGCCGCTTCGTGCCCCTCTGTTCTCTTCTCTTAAATCTTGGGCCGGAATTTTAACACTTATTATCCTTAGAATTAATGCTTATTACCTTATTATTCTTAAATTTGAATTGTATTTTTTACTTCTTAGCCCTCTACTTCCGACTAGGATTATTATTTATATAATTAATAGGCCTAATAACTTTTCCTTTATTATTATCTACGACCTTATTACTTTAAACCCTATTATCACTCTTACTAACTTTAATCTCGCTTGATTCTTCTCCTTTATAATTGTCTATTACCTTACTACTCTTTTTATAATCTTCGTTATTACTCTCGTCGACTTTAACCTCACTTAAATCTCCTTCACTATCTTCTACTATATCTTTATTACTTTCTTTATAATCTTTATCCCCATTGTCGTCGAATATATTAAACACCTCCCCTTTATTATTTATTACTTTTTCCTTAACTTAATTATTAATAATTACTTTAATACCTTCGTTAACGACCTTTTTAATAACCTTATTTCTAACTTCTCTTTCTTTTTTCTTATCCTTAGATTTACTTACGTTAATCTCCTTAACCTTATTATTCCTTATATTAATATTAGTATTAATAATACCCTTGTTATTTCTTAAACTTAATTTACTTATACTCTCTTCGTCCTCTCTAATCTTAATATTCGTATAATTATCCTCCTTCTTATTCTTATCTATTACTTAATACCGCTGTCGATAATCTTAAAACTATGACTATAAGCGGACTTTCTAAAATAACTTATTATTACTTACCTTTTACTTCTTATACTTTTTATTCTTATATACCCTTATACGCTTCTCGCTTATTAATTTAAATAGGCGGCTACTAATATTAAACGGACATATTCGGTATTAAAACCTATCGATCACGGGGATAGTTAACTGCGGCCTAGACCCGTCCCTAGGTAATCAGATGATTGTAAAATCATACTACTAATCAAACGTGCTCAAAAACTCTTATACTTGTCTACGGTCACGTAGCGGAGTCTCGTATAAAACGCGTAAATGTTTACTAAACGCGCACGACTAAACAGCCTTACGGCACTTATTATATAAGTAAATAAATACTTAAAACGCGACATTCACCTAAATCAAATCTTTTAATTTAGGCGGGATATTTGCGGGGCGCTAATTATCTATGTTAAACGCGTTATATAAAATAGAACTCCTAGTATTAGGCCCTAATATCGCTCGCGTTCGCGCGTGTAACCTGCCCTCACGTAACTATATTAACAGTATTAGGCTCTAATACTAAATGATAAAGCACTTTAGTACTAATTTATATAGCCAAAGTATCTGATATTAAGGACACATCAACTTAAGAGTTATTATTAGCTAGGTATACAACGCAAATCGAGCTTACTTAGCCTAAGTTAAGTAATAAAAGCCAGCAGAAGACTAAACTACCCTCTTTGTAATCTTATCGACTTCATTCTTATTTATATTATAATAAATATCCTAATATTATATTAATCCTAAGTATAAAGTATGTCTTATAACCTTACTTTAGTTTTGTAATAATTAGTCCTTAACGCCTATCTCTCGCTACTTAATAGTATAAAAATGCTACTACTACTGACTATTATAGTCGTGAAGCTTTTATTTTACTCACTACCTCGATGTCTTTTATTATTAGATTTTCGGGCAAAAGTAGCTATAATAACCCTATAAGTTTCAGAAGACCGAGACTAATAACTATTACGCTCGTTAACTCTAACCTCTAGCCTAGGGTCGTTACTACTAATATTTAAACTATTATCTTAAATGTTATTATTAGCGTACTTACGGCTAAACTTATTTATTAAGTCCTTTACTTTATCTAAGCTTTAGTTCTTAGTTTGCTCTAATATCTTTAGCCTTAGTAGTTACGTCCGCTCTTACACGGGGACAAACCCTTTCGACTTAATACTCCTTTTCTTAACTACTTAAAACTCTTTAATTTCTTCTTATTCGTGCACTTTAAGTCCTTGAGTGTTATATATACTAATAAGTTAGGAGGTATCTTATATATTTTAATACTAATCGTCACTAAATATCTACTGATGTGTATTTTATAAAATATTATAAAGTATAATAAGATAGGAATAAAAGGAAGCTTTACTTTCTTAAGATTAATATATATAATTAAAAATCATATTATTTGTCCCTTTAGACCTTAATTACGGTTAGTCTTTGTTAATATAATAAAGGTAAAATACAATAAGTACGGGAGAACTTAATACGTTAGACGAATAAAGTAAAAGAACTTATCTAACTACTTATCTACGTATTTATATCTTAAACGTCGCTTAACTAACTCGAAGCTTTTTTATAAGATAACTTAATATAGTTTATTGCCTTAACTACGGTGTTTCTTATTATCTTTTTAAAAAAATAAGAAATCGAGAAGATTAGTTACTTTCTTAAACTATATTTTATTCCCGGTCACAAAATAAGGTGAACTAACGATCCCGTCGATAGAAAACATCCGCTTTATACGGCTTTAATAAAACTAGATGTCTCCCTTTTACTTAATTACGTTAGATATTAATTCGAGAAATCGCTTATAGGATTTAAGTATAGCCTTTTATATATTTGTATTAAACTATTTAAGGTTTAAAGCGTAAAGATATTTAAGCTACTTACTTAGGAGGGCTATACTACGTTATATATTATACTAATCGTACTAAGACTCGGCTTAATTAAACTGAATATAAACGTCCCGGAAGTCTTTGACTACTTGTTACCGTCGTTTGTGTTCCTCGTATATTAATACATTCCTTATTAGGATATTTTCTTTATATAATAGTACGAACCGCCACGTCGCTTAATTAATCTTTAATAAGAACTAGCCAAGTTTATATCGTTCGATAGTTTACTGTATCCCTAAACCTTTTTTTATAACTAGCTTCTCGTTCTAGAGACTTTCTTAGCGATCCTTATATAAGAGTAATTTACACTAGATTAAGTTACTATTATAATAAAACCGGAGCGCCCTTAACGCAATTACTATAATAATCGTTTCTAATAATAAATATGTTATAATAATATATATAAGAACGTACTTAAAGAGGAAATAATACTTATTAATTTAAGTATAAAGAAAACTAAGAAGCTTTTTCGTAAGGACAATATAATAAGGGAGTAGAAACGGGGTAATATTAATCTTATCGTTATATAGATCTTATTAGCGCCACTACTAAGTAATCTCTTTTATTATTATTAAGGAGATACAGTGTTCTTCTTAAATGTTGTACGACTTTTATTAATTATTAATTAAGTTAGTATAAGCGCGTTTCTTACTATAAAGATAACTAAATTCGTAGACGCCTTTTAAAAAAGTAATGCCTTTACCCTTTTATTAAAGTGACTAAATATATCTAAGGTCTAAGGCTAAATTCTTAAGAGACTTATTTGTGACGATTCTAGTGCTTTAGGTGCTGACGTCACGTGCTCAGGGGCTAGTGTTTCAGCTTTAAGGATATAAGGGTTAACTACAGCTACAACTGTCCTTTTTCTGTATCTATTGTTCTAAGTACGAAGTGTATTGTCTTGAATCTGTCTGTCTTGAGTGCCTCCGTCACATTATTATTAAAGACATATACTTTCGATATATTAAATGAAGTCTTAATTAAGGTATAAAATTAAGAGTATACTAATTTATCTTAGCTCTCTTTCCCCTACGGCGCCGCAAAGAAAGTTTGGCTCATTGTGTCCTGTATTATTACTTAGAGATATATTGTACATTTATGATTCCCCTTAGTTATACTTTTATTAGCGTTAAGAATAGTCCGAGTCTTTATATACGTATCTAAGTAACACTTCCTTCACAAGAACACCTTTACTTTATAATTTTTTAGGATATAGTCGTATAATAAAGTATTATCTTTTAAAGTAGTCTACTTTATAAATGTTACGAACAGGGGTCCGGAACAGGTAAGCTTCGGCTAGGTCAAAGGTCCGACTCCGACTCCCCTCTGACTCCTTATATATATAGCTTCCTCTTATAAAGTAGCTTTATAGTTTTGTATTCTAAGTGTTAAGTCAACCTTCTACGTCTAAGGCTCTTGTGTCGTTATATTATATAAAACTCCTTTACGTGCGTTTAGAGTATCTGTTATTACTACTATTATCGCTGCTGTCCTTTTACTACTTAATTAAATTAAAGTCGTTAATTCTATTATCGATACCACTTACCTTTACTTTCTACACACATTCCCACTTATATACGACTCCTTCGTATTTAGCCTGTTACCTCTAGTACTATATAATACTTCCGAATTAAACCTTCCTTTTTGATTTTATTCCTTTCCTTTATTATAAACTTTTAATAACAACTATAAGCTCTTTACTAGTAATTCACTAACGAGCTCGCTTATAGAGACTCTTAAATCGATGCTCTCTCTTTAATAATTACTTTTTTATAAAGCTCTTTAACCCCGCTTTAAGAGCAAGTCCGAGCGCGATTAAAAGTAATTCCTAAGAGGCTTAAGCGTCGGCTCCTAGAGCCTCCGAAGTTTAACGGCACTTAATTATACTATAACACTTGGCTAGCGCAGCTTTAGCTCGTGTTTAGCGTTAATAGCAAAGCAATTAGCGATTCGTAAGCTTAATTTGCCTTTATCTACTTACGGCTAGATTCCGGACTAACTGCCCTTTATCTAAAGCTTCTTAAACACACTAACCTCACAAATACGTATAATTATTATTTAATCTTAAATTAACTTAATAAGTATAACGAAGTCGAAAACAAGGTTTAGCGAGCTAAGGTAAAGCTCTATAAACTAGCCTAAACCGGCAATTTCCACGGGTTCCTGATTTCTTTTAAAGTAACATTTAACAAAACAAGAAGCTAGAATTAGGATAATAAGAGGAAAATCGACACTTTACGGCCATGCCTTTCTAAGTACTTTAAGCGCAAGCTCTAAGAGCACAACATATTAGGTACGACTCTATTAAAGTATTTTAAATTCGTCTCTCTTTACAAGAGGTACACATCGCAACTAACTTTCCTTACGGCTATATATGCTCCCGGCAACTCCTCCGGAACAAGTCCGACTTAGCACCACTTTTTATACGACCCTTAAAAGGCCGACAAAATGGACCTTTCTATAATTAACTTTATTAACGTAGCTTCTCGCTTCTCTTCCTTTATAAGTAGTAATCGTTCCCGCTGCTTCTAATACGGATCAGTTAATTACTACGTCTCTGTTTGTCTAGTACCTCCACCGCGTTCTAAATCCCCTTAAGAACTAGTCTAAATACAAACGATTTAGCCTCGAGTCCGATTTTAGTTAACTTAAGTTAATCGTATGATTTCCAAGGATATTACACGCTCTTCTTAGCTACCCGCTTATATATAACGTCAACTTACAAACGATATAAGTAAATAATTATTAAGCTTAAAGAGAGAGGTTAATATTATAGGAGTTGACGCTATACTTAAGACGCTTCTTGAATATAAGTATAAGAATAGTATCGAATCAGAGGAAGAGTGAGAAGCGCGAGGACGAGCTTCGACTTCCTGAGGGGGTAGTGTTACGAACAGGGGTCCGGAACAGGTAAGCTTCGGCTAGGTCAAAGGTCCGACTCCGACTCCCCTCTGACTCCCTATATATATGGCTCCCTCCTGTAAAGTAGCTCTGTAGTTTTGTATTCTAAGTGTTAAGTCAACCTTCTGCGTCCAAGGCTCTTGTGTCGTTACAATAAAATTAATAAATATATAATCTTTATTATAAAATTATAAGTTAATTACTTAAGACTAAGAATATTCCTAGTTCTTATAAGTTATAGTTAAGTCATTAGTTACATTTATGGATTTTAGTTTAGTGTTTTTTGTATATATAAAAAGGGTGGCCCCTTGAAATTAATAATAACTAAGGTTCTCAGCGATAGTCTTAAGTATAAAGCTCTAAAGAGTATCGAGGAACTGAGGTTATAAAGCGTACTTTAGAAGCTGTTTTCGCGAAGAGTATTTCTAAGTAAGGCTCTTTATAAATAACGTAGTCGAATCTACATTAGCGATGCGGGCGGTAGCCGGGTAATATTGTAAAATATTAAAAGATTAAATAATCTTATAAATAGCGAGACTTAAGATCTTATTATATTATAGCTCTTAGTCTTACTTACTAAGGTATATTGAATACTTATAGTCGCTCTCGGCATAGAGCGTAGGAAAGAAGACGAAGATAAGGAGATCTTTTATATTAATTATAGAGCTAAAGTAGTAATAAGGGATCTTATAAAGAGGGGTAAATTTCCGAGTTAATACCCCGCGCTTATTATATAAAGGAACTTTTAAGCTAAAGTAAATATCTACACTAAAGTTAAAAAAGGAATACACTTTAAGAAACTAATTAATTCCTTAACAGGTAATAGCTAGACTAGTCGGGAAGCAGCAAGTGTTATCGATATTAAATAATACCTTAGCACGACAGTTCTTTTTATTAATAGTATAATATTACAATAAGCACAAATTCATAAGTAGCTTTTTATCACGGGTTCTAACGTCTTCGGGGGTAGCCGATATACTAGTGCCTTTAAAGGCTACTTAGTAATTTAGGCCGCTAAAGTCTATTAGCTTTATTAACTTAGTATTATTAAAGACGTTTAAAAGGGGTATATCTCAGTAATTTCCACGTAAGATATTACTAATTTATTAAAAAGACGAGTACTTAAAATAGACATTTAAACGTTGATAATACTTTTAATGCGATTAATTTACCTCGCGATGTTACTTGTGTGTATACTCTTGAAAATTCCGAAGCTGCTTGGCTAGTTTAAAGGCAATTCGCTTAGTAAGGGCTAGAGATACTATCGTGTTTAAGGAAGCTCTTAGTACTAGGAAAGTTATTATATATTAGGGAACTATTAACGCTAGGGAATCTATTACTATTAAAGTAAAAGCTAGGATAAGTGTAAAGGTGGCGGGATCTGGTATTATTTAAATCACTAGTTAAGCAGGCGAAGACAATACAAAACTTCCAATTCGACGAAAGAGTAACGGCGAAGTATCGCTAAGAAGCCTCTCTATGACTAAGGGGAAAGATATACTATTAGTAAGTGATCTTGTTACTAAGGGCTTTATTTATAACAAAAGGTTATTCTTTTAAACAGGGAATAAAGTACTCTGTTTATTAATGTTTCCTTTGTTAGTTTTATTTAATAATAGTAAAAAAGGTGACTTATATTAAATTAGTGTTTACAATAGTATTATGTTCTTTAAGAATCTTTAAATACTTACTAATCTATTAGATATATTTAATACGGCAATATTATTATTGTCCCACGTTATAATTAACTTATTTATAGAAGTAATTTATAAAGAGTAAGAACGCTGTGGCTTCTTATTACGGGCTTCCTTTTCTTCGCCTATTATATTTAATCCCTTTATCGTTTATAATCTTAATGTCGCTACTTTAACTCGTCTTTTAATTAGTGTTTTTCTTGCCTTCTTAGCTGCGTTAGTCGCGTTAGTCGACTATAATCTTATTAGAATTTTTATAATCTCTACTTCGTATTTGTCTTTCTTAAGATTAACCTCTTATTCGTTTACTTAAATCTACTTAATTTATACGGCAACGTCGGCATTTTTATTAAACAGAGGTAATTAAGTCGGTGATAAAGAAATCGGTCGTAAGTTTTGTGGAACATTACTCGACTAAACGTTACTGTCTATAGGTATTCGAATATTAGAACTCGTTCGAAGTCCGCTAAGAGAAGTATTAGTTAGTACGTCTAAGTAAGGGGGCTCGTAAGTAATAAAAGAAGCTGGACTAATAATTTAACGCAACGCCTGCCGCGACTAATAATATAAACGTCACTTACTCTCTCTTATAGCCTCTATTATATCTAAATTAGTTTTATACTTTTTAAGCTTACCGCCGCGTTTTTTAGAGATTAATTTAGAGTTATTAAAATAAGTATAAAGAAGGAAGTAGCTCTTTAAGCGCTTATTCAAGACTAAAAAATAACCTCGATTCGGTTAGTGCCATTCCCTTACTTATTATATAAATTAAATAGGTCTATAACTTAACTAATCCCGCTATTAAGATTCAAATAATTATATACGATTATATATTCCTTATAATAATGTTTAGGGCTATCTAATCTTTTTATTATATTTATAATTAATTATATTAAGTATAAGTAAAGTAAGACTAGAAAATAACCTTAATTAAGAAGGCGGTGACCTGCCGGCAGTACTAGGCTTCTCGCTAAATCGGGAAGCGCAGTACTATAACACTTACCTTTAATTAATTATATCTCTTACTATAATGCTTATATTATAATATAAATGAGTGTAATATTACTTCTAAGTAATTTTTGGATGGAAAACATACCTTAAATCCCAAATTCCATCCTGACCTTCACCCGATAAAATCTATTCATATAGTGACGTATTATCTTAGTCACCATAGGCTTAGTCGCTAGTAGCAAGTCGGCCTGTTCTACGGCTAAAGCCTTCGCAGTATTTGCGGCCTTCGTCTATTACTTGGCTAAGAAAGCACAATAATAAGGTTTAGAAGTTATTAGGCGCCGAGGATCGAAGGACTTGCCTTAAATATAGTAAGGTCCTTACGACAATTACTAATAAAAACCGGCATATTATCGACAAATACCCCGAGAGTCTGGGGTAAGAATAGGCGTCAGTAGGTTCGCTAGTAAGGGCGACAGTACTAATCTTTCACTTCTATTAGTTCTAGTGTAGGGCGAGATATATATAAGCGAGGAATCGTAATAATCACGAAAAGAAGGTCTATTAGAGGAGGAGTAGTACTTACGATACTAGGCAAGCGTAAACGTAACGGGAGTAGAGTAAAGGGTTTCTGGGTTCTCGGGCGTTAGACTCGGAGTCCAAAGTAATAATGAATAATACTATAGTATATGTGAGTGTTTTTAGTATTAGTATAAGGTTTAGAGTTATAACCTTACTTTTGTAGTTCGTAATTGATTTTATAAGGCGGAAAGGCAAGTAGGCGTATTTATAAAAAAAAAAAGGGACTTCATATTTCGTTTTAGAGTTTTATTTATAAATATTTCTTTACATTAAACATTAGGATTTTTACCTTTTTTTTCTCCCGAAGTCTTACTGTCGTTTAATTACTTTTTGAATTCGAATATTAATAATAATTATAACTTTAATTAAAAGCTAGAAGTATATTTAAAAACTTAATATAAAGTTATTAATTAAATGAAAAAGTTAAATTATTATAAGGTTTTACTTACTAAAGAGTTAATAAAAAACTCTTGTTTTTTGTATTAAAGCCTTATAACGATTTTATATTCTAATAAAATCTAATAACTTATAATATTAAGTTTATTTAAAAATATAAAAATATTAAAAAATTTAAAATTTAAAATTACGTATTTAATAATATTATTAAAATATTAAAGTAATATTTTAAAAACCTCGTTTAATTTAATAATAAAAAAATAAATTTTTAATATTTATAACTAGAATCGAACTAGTATAGTAGAGGAGCAGATAACATCTACCTTAACGTGCTACTATCACACTATATAAGATGAATTATTAGAATAAATATTTTTATTTAGTTATATATAACTAATAAAAAAATTCTTAATAATAAATATATATTAAAATTATTTTTAACTTTCTTATTTATAATTTAAATTTAATTATTTTTTAACTAAAATATAAATCATACTAAGGTGTAAAATTATATATAAGAAACTAATATAATTTTATTATTTAGTACTTCGTAATAAGTAATATAAGGTTGTTAATTAATTTTAAAGATTTACTTTTATATTTTAAATTTTATAAAATTTAAAAAGAATTCAAGTATACTTATAATCAAATAAGAAAATAATATTTATTTTATAAGTTATATAATATAATAGTAATACATCGAATATTTATTATAAATATTTCTTTATCTTTAATTCAATTTTAAATATAACTATTAGTGAGAATACAAGTAGCCTTTAGGTTACTAATACTCTTACTTTTTTTTTACTTTTTTTTACTTTTCTTTTCGCTTAATCTTTAATACTTTATTTTTAATTTATTATTTTTTTATTAAACCCTAAAAAATTATACTTATACTTTAATAAGATTATATACCTTAATAGCTTTTATAAGTCTAAATAAAATAAAAAGGTTAAGTTATTATAAGTATTTACTTACTAAAACACTTATTATGACTTTACTTAATTATAAGATATTTTTTAACTTTTTATTATATAAGCCGATTTTTATAATTTTTTAATAAAACTACTCGCTTTAATAGCCTTTATAAGTGTACTTAAGAAACTTATATAAAATTATTAATAAAATAAAAAATCAATCTACCGTAAGCATTTACTTACTAACACACGTGCTTTAACTTTACTTAACCCTAAAACATTTTCTAACTTTTTATTACATAATCCGATTTTTATAATTCTTTCATATAATTACTCGTCTTAATAGCCTTTATAAGTGCACCTAAGAAACTTATATAAAATTATTAACTTAATTAAAATCGGGCGCAGGTCCTTATTTTTAACGCTAAGGCGCTTGCGGCAACCCCTTATTTTCGACGCTAAGGCCTTAGAACGACCCTGCTCCACGGCAAAATCTCAAGGCTTATAATATTAGGGTTCTTTGTATAGCAACTATGTCCCTAAGCCTTTTGATTCCTACAACGAATGCGTGATTTAACATGTATTGCTAAGTAATAATTCGCCCGTGCCTAAGGCCGAAGGTAAAACCTCGAACACCACTCAACTCGAACAGAGCGAGTAAGATGAGATATATCACGAGTAAACCGGGGGAAGACTATGTATATACAGGCAAAATAGCAAGCACGAAATGTGGCGATATAGGACAAGTTAGAGATAAGATACGACACACGCTGAGACGAGAAGAGAGGTCTTTAAAGCCCCAACCGAGCTCTAGGCCCTTATGCCCAACGCAACTAGTAGACGCGTCGACCAGTTGAGTTGGGGGAGCCCCGGGCCCGCGGCCGCGCGCACCGAGAAAATGCAACTCGTCGACGAGCTGTGCCGGGAATACCGCTAGGCCAATGGCTACATGGGATAAAATTGATACACATAACTATATTAAGGTCATCTAAGCTATCTCTAAAGCCTTATCCTAAGAGCTGTCTTAGATTATGTAAACTATATATCGTAGATTGCGTAGGATATCGGTCTTTCTAAATACTGGCCTTTTACATGACTCTATGTTACCTTACCGCCGACGCTTCACGGATCCCGCCAGATTCGCAAGGTATCCTGTAACAGTGCTCAATATATTCCCCGTGTTTTGCAATGACTTTTGCTCCTCTGAGTCATGTTGTTCTTCCTCCAAGTCTGCCCAGTGAGTGTTGTACTTGCAGGCAATAACCCGCGCCGCCGGCGTGTAGCACTCAGGTCTTCTCCAACGTGATACATTCAGGATCCCGTCCGCATGGTTAAGAGGTTTCCCGGATTTCGAAAGTAGTTTGGGTGTAACCTGGGCTCCCTTTTCAAGCATGAGTTCAGCCAGAGCGTATGGACATATTGGTAAGGCAAGTTCCAGAATGCTAACTCCATTGCTGTCGACCGCGTTGGGATCTGCCCCGTAATTCAAGAACGTGGTAATGCAACGAGAAAGTGTATCATTCACTTTAGATTCCGAATGGTGGAAGGGCTTAGCGCCATCGTAAAGGGATGAGAGCAAGCAATGAATTGCGGATCGTTCCGTGGCATCACCTTCCCGATGGCTCCAATGGTTTTTATAGCTCAACACGTTGGCATTGCCACCTCCTTCCACGAGAATAGCCAGCATTTCTAGATGCGAAATTACCAGATCTGAATTCTCTATACTGGAGCTGCATGCTATTGCTAGCGCTAGGTGTATTGCTGTGATCGGGCGTCGATTTACCGGTGTTTCCAAGTCCTGATCTATAGAGATAATGCTGTGCTCGTCTTCGTTATTGCCTTCTTCCTCATCCGCATCCTCGTCTCGATCCTTGGAGATAATGCTGTGATCGTCCTCGTTATTGACTTTTCCCTCATGCTCAGCCCCGTCTCGATATTCGGAGATAATGTTGTGCTCGTCCTCGTTATTGTCTTCTTCCTCATCCTCATCCCCTTCCTCATTTGTGTCTTCCTTACTACTGTCCATGTCGCTCTCTTTGTCGATTTTCTCGAGGCTCTGGCTGTTGGATCTGCCGAAATTCATAAGCTTGCCACAGTCGGGACCCACTTCGATCTCTAGTGCAATATTTGGATCAAAGCCGCTCCTGAGCAAGAATCGTGCGAAATCTTGCCATTGTTTTGGACTGTGATATACGAATGGATGTTCCTTCCAATCCGAACGCACATTTCCAATGAGCATGTAGAACAATAATTTGGGGCTTCGAGATACTTCTGAGTTCCTTGATATTTCGCGCTTGATTTCGCTTTCACTAAAACTGAACAATTCAACCTGCGTCGCGAATTCCAAAAGCGATGATGGCTTCAAAAGACCATTAACGTAAAGATTTCTGGATGTCAATGTTGGTTGTCGAGGGGAAACAACACTCCACCATGTATCAAGCCAATTGTCTCCGCAGTGGGTGCGAATCGCCGCGTGGAATTCATGCATTATCGTAGAATTTGCTTTTTCAAAGACACATTCAAGCCTCAGACCCCATACTATAAACTCGAGGACAGGGTCGACATGAAAGTGTGGGAAACTCTTTGGGCAAGTTGGTTCGACAAACCCATTTCCCGCCATGTGGAAGGGTTCGAGGCCCTCCCATCCTGGCCTATGTTTTCCTCTGAGTTAGAAAATGATGGCAAATCAGGCGAACTATACTTACGTAGAATCCATCTGCGTAATGAGTAGAATCAGAAGTCTCATCATCCGTTCCATACCAGCGACTGCCATCTCTTGGGTCGATTTCCCGTTCAACATGAAACTGTTTTGTGCATCTCCTATAAATGACTTCACGGTTTGATGCACAAACTGCACACGAGATCCAGCTACCTCGAGAAGGCCACCAGAACAAGCTCTTATTCGCCTTTCCACTTCGCGCTTCCTTCTTTCATCATCAGCAGGTTTTAAACTAACCTCTTCAGTTGCTAAAGGATCTCTTTGAAATAGTTCCACTGCAAGGCAAAATAAAGGAAAATGTATGCCCCCATTTCCATAGTCAGAGCATAATACGAGTTCGAGCATGCCCATCAGGATGTGTTGGTCATCCTTGGGAATATTCTCCATCATCCGCTTATAAAACTTTGGCAGGTCAGTTGGAAGGCCGGAGAGCAAAGAGCGCACATCTTCCATCGATTTTCCGTCACAGAGTGGTTGCCAGAGCTCGTCCAGAACAAGCGCAACCCATAGAAAAACACCCTCTGCTCTGTTGGTGATTTCGTCTACCACGGAACTAGTGTCGTCTCTGTTGCATCCTTCGAGTCTATCAGTGGCAAATTTCCTGATGTCTTCTTCTGTCCAATCCTGGATGGTGAAACTTGGGGTTTTATTCAGCAGTGAAGTGAAGGCATTCCAGGGTCGACTAGAGGCGCAGACCCGGATAATCAGTTTCTGATTATCAGATATATCCATTGGAGCAGCTAGTCGTTTCACAAAGCGAGCAATATCCTCACTACGACCGGAATACTCGTCTAGGGCGTCGATGAAAATACAGATACAGCCTTCAATCTGCTGTTGACGAATATTATCCAACGCCTTCTCCAGTTGAGGGAATGTCCAGGGGCAAGCTGAGTTTTCATCAGAGTACGGTCGGTAGATATCTGCAACAGAATCCACCAGCCTAGGAACATCTGATAGTAACTGAAAGATGATTGATCGCAAGAGGCCATCAAATGACTTTTCAGTCTCAACGCCTCTGGCATGGAAGAAAAATGCGGGTGTTGAAAGGATCGGTCGGCCTTGCTCAGAAAGGGCCTCTCGCGTGCGAGAATCGTTGAGCAAATACTTCATGAGTGTTGACTTTCCGGACCCTGGTTTCCCAGTGATCCAAAATAGAGTTTTGTTACTGTGAAGCCAGTCCACAAAGCCGGTTTGGGGGTTTTCAAATACCCAATCAAAAGTGTGAGTATGTGCAGTCGTGACTTCACCAACCCTTTCATTCATGTGAGCAGTCTTCAGGCTCCAGCATATCTCTAATGACCAATCAGCACTCGTAGCGTTAAAGACACTGATGAGTCTTACAAACCTTTCACAAGCAACTTTCGTTCTAGGTCAAGCCCTAACACATTTAAGTACTTTACGTCTTGTTAGAAAGGGAGACTCTATTACGTACTCGCTTCCTCCTTCGCAATTTCTAAATATTAATAAGCAAATCAACCTGTGGAGGGCATGAGCGAGTTTTACGAACCTTCTGCGAGTAATTTCTGTGCCTGTTCGTATCCTAGCACGTTTTAGATCTCTGGACTCTTGGAATCAAAGACATTTCATTGCATACGGTCTAGCTCAACTTTGGCAATTCGGGTCTGAATTTCATCCAGATACTTAGACACCACACCCTTCACTTTGTTATAGCCCTCGTCATTTTTGTCACGGAACCTGCACATCATTATGTGGTTGGCGTTAATGAAGTCCCTTCCCTCCCTAGCATCGTCTAGCCGGGAGGAGTCATCGTCAACGATCTTGATGTGGGAATATAGTTAGCACAAGGTGCAGGAAAGGGGGCGGGGTTAAAGAAAACTACGAGGGCTAAAGCGGGGAAGGGAGTAAAAAGAAAATGGCACACCTTTCGGGATAGGGAATAAGTGCCTTTGAACCCCTGGCCTTCCTGGAATGAGTATATCTTGAAGGCTCGATCATATAACATCCGCGCAAACTCCTCTCTGAGCAATGATAACATTTCCGCGTCAGGCTTGAGTGACCGTATGAGTGTATCCCTTGCATCAAATCCAGCTGCGACAGCGATATCCCTTGCCAGTACCCCCATTTGTGCATACGAGCTCCCGCGATGTGGCGTACCGAAGAAGATGATCGCATAAGTCGATTGGCATATATCGCGCAAGTCCTGATCCTCCTCCATCGCATTCTTAGAGCGAGAGAGGGCCTGTATTTATCAGACACGTCAATGCTTCTCCAGCTGAATTATGCTCTTGATACTAACCTGCTTTAGTATAATCCCACCTAGACTATGCACGAGAAAGATGATGGGTCGTTGGCGGCATCCTCGTCTTTGAACCTCCAGCGCACGCATAAGAGATTCGCCATGAGCAAGGATACCACTCTGGTTGGCGGGGCCCTTGAAGAACTTTGTCACTTTGGAATCGTATCCGTACGTTAGCACTCGAGCATTGGAGAAATCTTTAGCCAGAAGGTCCTTGGGCCAGAAAGGATGCGACTCTTCGTTGCTGGCCACCTCGGTCTGCTTCTTTCGAGAAAACAGCTTCCCCAACCCGCGCGCAGGTTTAGTGGGCTCTTTTCCAATCTCACCATATGTCCATGTATTCTTTGGGTGGCCCTGAATGCCGTGGACGAATACGAGGCTGTCAGATGCGGGTCAGCTCTCTGAATACACGATGAAGGTAGAATGACTGACTCGACAAAAGGGTCCACCCCCTCAGAGAGCACGGTAAACCCTTCGTCTCGGACGTTGACTTCATCCATCTAATGTCGCTGTTGGATGGCTAGCCTCAGAAATGGATGATGAGAAGCGTGGAGAAGGGCTGCAACCCAAAGTTGTGCAAGCTGAAGTAGAGCAGGCTGCGTCGCCGAACACTCGGCAAGTTAAATGACGTGGACCTATCAAAGCATTGACATCCTAGGGAGAGGCTAATCAGTTTTAGGTGCCCGGGGCATGCCTCTGGACGATTGGAGAAGAAGCAAATACCTCAAAATGGAGTGGAGGGAGGGAGCGACGCGATTAACCAATCAACAACCACCTTTCGCGCCTGAAAAATGTGGCTTGTCTCGCTCTGACGGCCTCAGGCAGGAAATATGCGCCAGCGTGAGAGGCCCAGAATATCAGACGTGCGCCTTCTTGACAACCCACCTTCGACATTGTGCCATCGATCCAGCCTTATACTACTATAGCTTCTTGAGCTTAATAATAACGTCGCTTGGATAAAAGTCGCCAGACCTCAGGTCAAGCGAGCACCGCCTTTCATCTTATCTCGAGCTGGGCAAAAGCATTCATTTGTGAAATTTTCCGACGTTTGAGGCCAGTGCTTCGTTCATACGGAGGTCGCCGCAAAAAGTCATGAGACTCTTGGCGCCAAGACATGCCAGCGCATCGCTGAGAGGGGCTGTAAATGTAATAGACCACCACACTTTCGCTCTCCGCGAAAGTGGGAGAAAGCGAGTTGTCCCCGGAAAGCGAGTTGTCCTCGCTCGGTATCTTCCGCCTCACTAATTTTGGTGTAAACCCCACTAAATCTTCCCCCTTAATTAATGTACTCCTTGGACAAATACACATTTACTTGTAATTGATTTCCTTTAAATATTATTTCGCTTAATTAAGGATGGCTAGAATTAGACGATTTCTAGTCAGTATTATTGAGAGCGCTTTGTTAGAGCCAAATAAGATTGATTTAGTTATTAAATGGCTTCAAGAGAACCCCGGTATATAACCTCACGAAGCTACTATTATTTAGAAGATTTAAAGGCTAAATTCGTTACGAAAGAAGTGGAAAAGGATTAGGGTTAAACAAGAGAAGTTATAGAGTGGCTAGATAATTTAATATAACGGGCAAAATAAGATGTTAACTCCGACACAAGAAGGTACTTTAATTAAGTATTATGTGAACTATATAATAAAGAAAGTAAGAGGAGTAACAAAAAGGTTACTTTTTGGTTGTATTATTTATCTACGAGAGTAAGATCACCTAAAGAGACTTACTTGGCGCTGGTTTTAAAGCTATTTACAATCGAATCTAAATCTTTATACGATTATAACGAAACTAATCGCTTTTTATTAAGTTAATATATATATAGAAAAGAACCTTTGGGAATAGTTACATAGAGAATACAAGCTTATATTAGCATTTTACAGTATAAAAGAAAAGGGAGATAGTAAGAGGATTTATAATATAAATAAGAAAGGAGTAAGAATTATTATGCCGGTAGGGCAAGAAATCGTGGTTCTTATCGGGATCAAGGAAATATATACTAGAGTCCTTGAAAATCGTATGTCTGTTACGATTATTAAGGCTATTTGTGTTAATAGGACTATTATTTTACTTATAATTATCGTTTTAGGTACAATGATTATAGCTAATTAGTTCTCTAAAGAGATGACTAGATTAGAGAAACTCACGGTCTCTAAATCTGATTATAAAAATGACGGAATTATATTGGCTTAGTTAGCCTATTTTATTAAACATATAAATCAAACACTAGAATCTAAGTAAGTAATACTTCTTTTAGATAGATAGGTTTACTATAAGGCAACTCAGTTTATCTTAAAAGCAAATACTTATAAGATATAGCTCATTAAATTTCCATCTTATCAAACACACCTACTTTAACTACTTAACGTAAGTTACTTTCGTACGTAGAAACAAAATTAATAATAATACTTATAAGACGCCATTCGATCGTTTAAGCCAAAGTATAACTTGTCACACTTTCTTAGAGATTTACTAAAGATTCAGAACGCTACTTTCACAGTTCTGACTATTAAATATACTTTCCGCGATTCTAGTATATAGCCATTAAGCTTTAAACGAATCAAGTAAAAGGTCAAGGAGTATAGCCGAAAGACAAAGAAGGATTTAGAGTCTCTTAAGTACAGCGAGGTCTCAACTAACTTTAATATTAAGTCCGATACAAATAGTACTAAAGAGGACGACTAGACCTTACTTGCACTTCCCTTAGAATTAGCTGATCTAATAAAGCGTCGTATGCCTGAAACGTACGTAGAGTTGAGGCATACTTGAGAAGACCTAAACGAGAAGATTATAGCCGCTGTCTCTTCTCCTACTCGAGCTAATTTCTAATAGACTAAGTAAGCCAATAATTAAGCGTTATATCGTGTAAGTCTTAAAGAGGCTAAAGTACTTTAGGCACGTGTAATACAAGTAGAAGTTTATAAAAAGAAGCTCACTTCTCGTGTGAGTTTACAAAAAGGTAGCTCTCTACTCGCATTTGTCGCATTACAAAAGACTTAAGCTAAGGAGATAAAAATACAGGAGAAAGTATATAAAAGTACTTATAGAAAACTTCGAGCTAAAATCAATAAGATTAAGAGAGAGCGATATGACAACGGGGTACTTAATCGGAAAGCTAAAAAAGTGAAGAGGAAAGAAGTATTAGTTCAAGAGGCTCTCTTAAAAGTAAGTACTATTACAGCTATTCTTATAGGGCTACTACTTTTAATCTAAGATTGTGAGAAGGCGCCATTTAACGAAGAGAAAGAGAGAGATTATATGTGATTATTACTACTTTAAGACGCAATTACGCACGAGAAGTTAGCCTTAGAGGTAAAGACTAGAAAGACGTTAATTAATTACGCCGGGGATATATTAATTAACCCTTAAATCCTAGAAGTAGAGCGTACCTTTAGAATACGTTAAAACTTATTAGTAGTAATATAAATTAGATTATTTAACGATAGCGATATTAAAGATATAGTACTACTATCGTCGCCTTTAAGTAGATTAAATATAAAGGAAGAAATAAAAGAAGAAATAAGAGATTAAGATATTAGAGACAGAATAGCCGTATATAGATCCCAAGCTAAATCTGTGGCCTCAATTGACTCAATTTAAGGGCAGGACGACTTTGTACAATTCCACTAATTAGATAAATTAATGTCAAAAAAATACACAAGAATTTAAGTGATCTTGACGTACGTAGTTGTCCTTTTTACTATATAAATTTAGGTGCGAGCGAGGACAACTCGCTTTCCGGGGATAACTCGCTTTCTCCTACTTTCGCGGAGAGCGAAAGTGTGGTGGTCAACACCCACTATTAAATATCCTCCTTAATTAGTACAAGGAATCTAATTAGATTTCATTAAATAAACTATCCAAAATGTCTTCCAATACTCGTTAATCTTAGTATAATATTAACACACGAATCTAAGCTCTCGCTCTTTTAAAGTATAACGCTTTTTAGCAGGTTATTACTGAAATCACTTCTCTTTTTAAACTAACTATCTTTCGATTATACTAAAACGTAATTAAAAGAGGCTATATGTTAAATAAAAGCAAAAAGCTAATTTTAGTATATATTAAGAATACACCAAAATCAAGAAGACTCATAAAAGCTATAAAAGAAGTATACTAAAAAGTTAAAAGAATTATTACTAAAAACTCGATAACTTAATCACTCTTAACTTAAGCGATTACAAATATCTTAGCTAATTCCAACCCTTTATATAAGGTCTTTACTTATACGATTTATAAAGTTTTACAAAACTTAAGATACGAGATATTCCGACTAAGCTAAAAACCTAGTCTTATAGTATCTGTAAAAGCTATATAATTAAAGTAGTATATAAATTATAAAAACTAGACTCTAAAAGACTAAAAATGAGTGATTTAGTCCGACGAAATATTTATAATAATAAAAGGTTAACGAGAAAGACTTTAGGTCTAACGGAAGTCGTTAAAAGCTTATTATTTATATATAATTCGGCATTAATAAAAAGGTTTTAAGCAATTTATATTTTAAGGTTGTTTCTTATACGATAAAAACAGGCTATATTACATTTAAAAAGATAAAACAAAAGCAAAAAAAGAAAAGGCCGAAAAGTAATTAAGAGAGCTGTCATATATACACGCACTTGTTTCCTCTGAGCCAAGGAGCCTAAGGACTAATGTTAATGTGGGGGTATAATGAACTCTATTTGTCTTAATAATAGTAAGATATATTACGACTACGTATGTCCTCACACGCCAGTACTTTAGTGCCCCGCACGAGACACCCCTTCTATATATATACTTCCCTTTAAACTTCTTAAAAGGCCAGAGATTAGTTCTAAATATATTTCTAAACCGCAATTCTACAAGTTTTGCCTACTATAACACTTAATACTTTACAAGCTAATCTCTTTACTTATAAGGAGATAGTACGAAGAAGTAGAGTAACAGTTCTTTATTTATTATATCTAGTAACGCTAGACCTTTAGGCAATACTTACTTAGGCGGTGTAACTCGTAACACGTTGTATCTAATAGTAGAATCTAATGATTCCCCTCTTATTAAGAATACTAAGGGAATGTTTAACGGCGAAATAGCCCCGAACTCTTATAGTAAAAGTAATAGAGAATTATCTTATACTTATAGTTAACCTGCCTTTTCTCGCGAAGAGAAAAGTAAAGGTCGTGCCTTTATTAAAGAGGACTTAAATATGTCTGATTACGTAACAGATAATATAGTCTTCTTAATTCTTAATACTAATTCTGATCTTGCGGCTATAGGCATCTCTACTAAAGAATAAATTAATTAGAAGTAACGCGAGCTCAAAGAGTAGATACGTTTATTAGTTGAATCTAAGGCGTAAGACGCGCGCGCGAAGGCTAAGCTGGCTTATTATGAGAATAATATTATTAGGCTTCGCCACCTTCGGGCCGTGTCTGTCGTTAATACAGATATACTAGTAGAGCGTCGAGCTGTCGAAGTAAGTCTTTTACGAACTCGTAACGCAATACTAGACTTTATAACAGCGTCCCTAATCAAGGACAATAATATGCCTCTAGTAGAGTGTAGCTTTAACTTAGTAATAGGGAATAATATACTAGGTTTATAATACCCGACCTTACGTCAAGGTATTATATATTACGACAAGTATGCCTCGGCTAGGTCAGGGGTCCGGAACAGGTCCGACTTCTGTCTCCCTATATATATATGGCTCCCTCCTATAAAGTAGCTCTATAGTTTGGTATTCTAAGTGTTAAGTCAACCTTTTACGTCTAAGGTTCTTGTGTCGTTATATTATACAAAACTCCTCTACGTGCGTCTAGAGTATCTGCTACTACTGCTACTGTCGCTACTATCCTTTTACTACTCGATTAGATTAGAGTCGTTAATTTTATCGTCGATACCACTTACTTTTACTTTCTACACGCATTCCCACTTATATACGACTCCTTTGTATCTAGCCTATTACCTCTAGTACTTCACAATACTTCCGAATTAAACCTTCCTCCTTAATTCCTTTCCTTTCCTTTATTATAGACTTTTAATAACAACTATAAGTTCTCCGTTAATAATTTACTAACGAGCTTACTTATAAAGACTCTTAAATTAATACTCTCTCTTTAACAATCACTTCTTTATAAAGCTCATTAACCCCGCTTTAAGAGCAGATCCGAGCGCGATCTAAAGTGGCCCTCAAAGAGGCTTAAGCGTCGGCTCCCGAATCCTCCAAAGTTTAACGGCACTTAATTATATTACGACACTTGGCTAGCGTAACTTCAGCTCGTGCTTGGCGTCGATAGCGAAGTAATTAGCGATTCATAAGCTTAATTTGCCTTTGTGTACTTACGGCTTAATTCTGGACTAACTGCCCTTTGTCTAGAGCTCCTTAAATACGTTAACTTCACGAATACGTATAATTATTATTTGATCTTAAATTAACTTAATAAGTATAACGAAGTCGAAAACAAGGTTTAGCGAGCTAAGGCAAAGCTCTATAAGCTAGCCTAAACCGGCAATTTTTATAAGTTCCTGATTTCTTTTAAAGTAACACTTAGCGAAGTAAGAAGCTAGAATTAAGATAATAAGAGGAAAATCGACACTTTACAGCTATGCCTTTCCGAGTACCTTAAGCGTAAGCTTTAAAAGTACGACGTATTAAGTACGACTCCTTTAAAGTATCTTAAATTCGTTTCTTTTATAAGAGATATATATCGTAATTAACTTTCCTTACGGCTATATATACTCCCGGCAACTCCTCCGAAACAGGTCTAACTTAATATTACTCTTTATACGACCCTCAAAAGGCCGATAAAATAGACCTTTTTATAATTAACTTTATTAACGTAGCCTCTTACTTTTCCTTCCTTATAAGTATTAATTATTCCCGCTACTTCTAATATAAATCGATTAATCACTACGTTTTTATCTATTTAATACCTCTACTACGTTCCGAATCTCCTTAAGAACCGGTCTAAATACAAACGATTTAGCCCTAAGTCTAATTTTAGCTAGCTTAAGTTAATCGTATAATTTCTAAGGATATTACACGCTCTTCTCAGTTATTAGTTTATATATAACGTTAACTTACGACTAATATAAGTAAATAATTATTAAGTTTAAAAAGAGAAGTTAATATTATAAGAGTTAATACTATACTTAAGACGCTTTTTAAATATAAGTATAAAAATAGTATCGAATTAGAGGAAGAGTGAGAAACACGAGGACGAGCTTCGGCTTCCTGAGGGGGTAGTGTTACGACAAGTATGCCTCGGCTAGGTCAGGGGTCCGGAACAAGTCCGACCTCTGTCTCCTTATATATATATATGGCTCCCTCCTGTAGAGTAGCTTTGTAGTTTTGTATTCTAAGTGTTAAGTCAACCTTCTACGTCCAAGGTTCTTGTGTCGTTACATTATAGAGCCTAAGTTTCCCCTTCCCCTGGTTAACCCCCGGGCAGCCGCCGCTTTACCTACGGCAAATAGTGTAACTTATAGGCTTAGTACGATGTCACTTATTTACTTAGACCCTAATACGCACATCTTATTAAAACATAACGTGAGCTAGGCGAAAGATAAGCGTGATCGTGAAAAATGCCTTACTATTACGATCTCTAAAAGATATAAGGGGGAGAGTTTTAAAAGCTTGTGTAATTAAAAGAATACTTAAGAAGAGATTTTTAAAACTCACTTATATAATTATAATACGTATATTAACTAGGTGCGCGTCGTAGTAGTAAACATAAAGGGCGATCTATTAACTTATTAAGGTGATACGAAGTAAACTATAAGTAGACTCGAAGGAATTTCGCTTATTTGAAACCACTTTATTAAGTTCTTAAAAGGGCTTTATACCTCTAAGGAAACTGAGAGTGCAGAAGTGACAAAAAACTGTGAAATAGAGAATGATAGTGTGAATGATGATTCTATTGAGGGGGCATTTCTAGGTCTATATAACTACTTTGAGTACTAAGCTCTCGCATCGGTTATTAACTTTGTATCAAGTTACTAGCTTTGTATCAAATGCTCGCATCGGTTATTAGCTATGTATTAAGTTACTAGCTTTGTATCAGAGGCTCGCATCGGTTATTAGCTTTGTATCAAGTTGCTAGCTTTGTATCAGAGGCTCGCATCGTTTATTAGCTTTGTATCAAGTTACTAGCTTTATATCAAAGGCTCGCATCGGTTAGTATTCTTATAAAGTCAACCTTTTACGTCCAAGGCTCTTGTGTCGTTACAAGGCCATAGTTCCTGGGTTATTTCGACCTGTTTTGAATGATTTGGGGCTTTGTGTATGTGGGTTTAGTGGGGTTGAGGTTAACTTATAAACGACGTTTCTAAGGCACGGACTATACCTTATTTTCATTATATAAAAAGAACTCATAAGTTACGTTTATAACGATAACTAACGTTAAAGTAAGATCTAAGGTTAGACTATACTCTTAATTAAGCATTTCTCCACTTACGCTTCGTTAAATTAAAAAAGTATAACACGAAGAAGATCGCTAAGTGAAACGGATTCGATAATTATAGTTACGTTGACTAGTATCGGCTTATATCTTTGGATAATGCGATGCTCTTTTACAATAAGCGTGTTAGTGCGTCGATATCGATTATAGTATACTTCGTTAAGCTCTAAGTCTTATGAAGTCTTATTAATAATATTTGTTTAGTTAAGAACAAAAACCTTATAATCTTTGTTTTATGTCCTTTTATACAATAGTTGATTAAGCTTATCGCTATTGTCCTCGGAGTCCTTATTCTAATAATTCCAGCTTAATATACTTGGAAACAGCGCATAGATACCGTAACGCAACTCAATCATCTTTGAATTAAAAGCACTATTCTTATTATAAGCGTTAAGTATATAGTGATATTAATAAACCTATAATATAATTGTTTTAATACAGTTTTCGTAAACCCTTTAGATAACTATTAATTACTCTTATAAGCTATTAGTCGCTTTAATCGTTTTAAATAAACTGTTACGACCTACGATGCGCCTCGCATTCTAACCGACACGGGCTCGTAGCATCGCTGGCTATGCGACGGCGTTAAGCCTGATAGGGAAGACTAAGTGGCGAGCATGCGATATGTGGATAAATGGGCCCTAACTACGTTAGGCCTTATTAAGAGGGTCCTTTATATATATATACTCGAGCCCTCCCTTACGGAGAACTCTCCTTTCCTCTTTGTCTTTTCTTCTCGATTTTAAGCGTAGCCTTAAGTCTAAATATAAAACTTAAGTTAACTCGTTATATTAACCTTTAATTAACTGTAATATAAAAAAAGACTAATACCCCTTTATTATAAAGCGTTATATCTCACCTAGTCTTACGCCTTATCGACTTACCCTTATAGTAAATTAATAACGAGCCTTAATACCTTAGCTTATTAAATAAATAGACATCTTTCTGCCCTCGTAGTAGATTGTCCTAGAGAAAGCTAGATATTCTCTCGCGATTAACTTACTTTATTATAACTTAATATACGCTATCGTTTTAAAACGTATATCTAATTAATAAATCGATTAATAACCTTAAATATTCCTTAATCTTACTTTATTACCTTTGCCGACTTCTCCCCCTTGTCGGCGAAGCTCTAGAGAAAGAAGCGCCCTTATGTGGCTAGGCTTTACTAACACCCTCATCTTGTCAGTTAAGACTCTCTTAAAGGAACTAGAGAGCTTTAATAGATTCGACTTAGAACTAAAGGATAAACCCTAGTGTTTCTTCGACGTATCGCTGGAGCTTACTAATATAGAGGGCCTTACCCCCGCCTAATAAGCTAAGGTAGATCAATTAATTAAGGACTCCGTGAGCTCTACTGTCGCCGCTACTATTACACAGGCCCTCGCCTAATATATTATTAATAACCCTTATTAAAAAACTCGTACTCCTTCTCCTCCTTACGATCGGTCAACCTGTGCTCTTATAGTAAACCTCTAGCCGACTACTGACTATTACCTCCTTAAGTTAAACCCTACTATCCCTGCCGTCGAGCTTAATAAGGTTAAGTACCCTTATACCCCCTTTAGCGACTATAAGGGCGAAACTAAATACGACGCTTAAAAAATAAATATAAAGCTCTTTATTTAAAAGTACTTAAGTAACTTCCTTACTAGTAAATCGTAAGTTTATACTTACTTTAAGTATATAAAGAGAAAGGCTAAGACTATTATCCTTTAATAAATAGACCCCGACTTTATTAGAGACTTTAATAAAGCCGCCGATGTTTTAAAGGCTTTAGATTAATATTTCTTTGACTATAATGGAGTATAAGCCGTTAAGCTTAAGTATAATTAATTATAAATAAGTAATATAACGTACGACGAGTTCCGTACTAAGTTCACGACGTATATAGTTACTAGAAAAATCTCACTTAACCGCTAGTTCGACGACGTATATAAGAAAGTCTCGGATGAGCTTAAATACGATATTTAAATTAAGAAGTACGAATTCGCCGGAGACTATATAACTCTTAACGAGTTCTTAGCTATCTTAGATCGTAAACTACAGAATATCGCTGCCGGACGAGTTAATAAACGCGTCACTATTACTACTGTCGTGCAGGTTATGGTAGGCCGGCTAAGCGAGCCCAATCAAAGGCACCATAGCCAAAGCGCCCGCGACCTCCATATTCAGGGAGCTTGAATAGACCATACGTAGAGAAGACAACAATCAATTACAGGACTGCGTATACCTCAATAATACGTCAAGTTCGCCTCTGTGGAGCCTCTAGGCGTACTCTTATACGACAGTTATAAGCCCCGTAAGCTATTAAAGCTTCCTAGTCGTATACACGCGCCGACGTGGCTCTACAGAGGCATATAAAGGCTTTCTCACCGCTGCCTTATACACGTACTAGTAGTACTCAAAAGCCCGTCAACAACCCTCAAATCACTAAAACCTCTTCGAAATTATTATATATATACCTAAAACCGACAATGTCACTTCTAAGGCTACTTACGGACTGCAATTTAAAGGCGCGGAAGGATTAGGCGACATGGCACTTGCGTTTGACATTCTATACTAGCTTTATAGGTGTACTAAATATAGTAGACCCCAGCGCTCTTGCGACAGGCTATATCTTAAACTACTGATCTAAGGCTCTAACGCTTGAAAGTACTACGTAAGAGGTTGCAAAGACTCAATTAAGCTAGTATTACGCTAATGTTGTAGCTTAAAAAGTAGCAAACCTATAACCGTCTTTAACGTCTAAGTCGTCCGATAACGCGTAGGCTACACTTGCCCTAGCTATATCAATAGATACCCTAATAGGAGGGACAAGTCCAGAAGAAGCTAGTCTACCTCTATACCCGACAATTATAGAGGTGTAGCAGATTTACGTAACACAAGTTAAGGAGTACTAGTACACGTTTACTAAATAGACGAGTTAAAACAACAAGTATATAACTCTATATAATTGGCTCTCCGAAACAGTGGACGATTCACTTTTAGACTTTACGATTAAGGAACTAGCCGATAAGAGCGACTTGAGCTTACAAACGTTAGTTAGCACACTTTAGCGCGATATAGTACTATTAGAATCGTCAGTCCTTATAACAGTAGTCACAGAATACGACAAGGTTTTAAAGGAGGTATATAAGGGAAAAGTCAACGTTAACTAGTAAATAAAGGACTTCTTAAAGGCTTATAGAAATACTAAAGCGTACGATATACTTGAAGTTAAGGGTACTATGGCTCTAAAGAAGTAATTACGTACTATAAGAGTTCACATATACCTTAATTAAGTAAACCTTATCCTTAGTATAGTTATACGCGACGACTAACTTAAAAAGAAGCATAGTTTTACTCTTGACGACTATATATAAGTGCTCTTAGGCATAGACTAAGAGTACACTATGTTTAAGAAGCTTAAGTGTTAAGGAGGGGGTAGCGGTTAATACTTAACCCTTAGAGGAATAGACGATAATACGTCAGGCGTAAGCTCTAGTAGATCTCGCTCTCGCGGCTAAGGTAACTTATACTTATGTGGCATAAATAGTAAGTACTTCTTTAAGCCGCTCAAGTACTGGAGACTACGTTATATAGTTAATAAAACGACTACGGAAGGTATGAAGTATGTATTAAACGCTAACGAGGTAACTGTAACTTGTAAGAAGTTAGAGGACTATAGACTTTAGGGAGCTTAAGGCCGCTATAGCCAAAGAAGGTTAGAAGTACGTTATAGTAGCCAAAATTACTAGAGCCAATAACACTAGTACTTCTAAACTTACTACTAACGCTAAAATAGCCAATGTCACTATACTTATAAGAAACAAAGACAAAGGCAAAGTTACGTAGAAAGGGACAGGGAGTATTAACGTAGTTATACTTAACTTAAACCTTCTTAACGATATAATCTGGGACGACACTCTTAACGCTGGCATATATAGTACTATAAAGTTCTAACGTTACCTTCTATTAAATAGTACTCTTGTCGACAATTACGGCGCGACTCACTTAGTTAATAACATTAATAAACTAGTCCCTAGTAGCTTTAAACGCACTATAAGAGAATTAGTTAACGCGGGCACCTTAAGCCTACCTATTATTGGCAGGGGTACACGTGTCTTCGAGAACGCTATATATAGACCTGCCGGACCGTTTACAAGGGACCTGACACTATTTAATGTGGCAGTTATAAAGGGGTTTAACGTTAATATTATCTTAGAAAGCCTCCTCGTATAGTTAGGGGTGTGGTATAATAGTACTGACACGACTTTGCGCGTAGGCAGTACTAAAGAGAGTTATATAGTGAGAACCCTATAGCGTAAGTAGAACCTTATAGTATTTAAATACAAGCCTATTAACAACTACTCGCGCTCTCTACAATTATATATATTTATAAAGACACGTAAATCTCTTATTATAATAATATACCCAATGATTAGTAAACGACTACACCCTCTTAAGAAGTATACCTTTTAGTCAACCCGCCGGTTCCTACGGCCCCGTAGCGATATAGTAGAAATATAGTACTTACGTGCTAGTCACCTTGGCAAATCAGCCTTAGAAGCTCTTATAAAGCATGCCCGCAATGTTCAAATCGACGGAATAACTAGCGTTAAATGCGAAAGCTACGCCGTAACATACTTAATTTAACGACTATTACGTAGAGAGTCAGACAATAAGTCGCCGAGACCGTTCTTTAGAGTCGCATAGGACCTGTTTAATTACCCTGTAGGCTACGATGGGACATGCTGGCTGCTAGCGATTAAGGACGAATATAGCGGCAAGCTTTTTGCGTTTATAAGTACTAATAAGACGTAAGAGGCCGTTATAAGCGTGCTTGAGTCGTTTGAGGCATAGTCTAGACGTCAATACGGCCTGGCTATATGCAAAATCAAGTCTGACAACGACACGTCTGTAATCAATACACAGTACTGGACTAGGTACGACCAATGGGCGCTAGACCTTGGTATAAAGCTAGAGCCGACCCCTGTATACACGCATAAGCCAAATGGAGGTGCTGAGAGAGCTGGTGGAGAGCTAATTGCTAAGGCCCTAAAAATGATGACAGGCGCTAATCTACTATCCAAGCTATAGCCGGAAGCTGTTTTGACGGCTGTATACTTATATAATATGTCGCTATTAGCCAGGAGAGCCATGCGGTCGCCAAACGAAGTCCTAAAAGCATAGTTTAGGTAGTATTTTCGGTGGTACGATCTACACATAGTAAAGAAGTTGCTAGTTGATTTAAGACTTAACTAGAGTAATACTTTTGTATATAGCGCTAAAGCCTACACGATAATTAAAGACTAATAAGCTCTCCGTGACAAGAGAGGCTTTAAGGTTAACCCAAGGGGGCACGTCAGTTACTTAGTTAGCTACTGTGCAACTAATATATACAGGATCTAGATACCCCTACTGAAGCGTGTAATACGTACTCGAAACGTTATTTTTAATAAAGTATAGTTCTATAGTAAGCAGGCAGTAGTCGGCTAACCACTACTAATACTTAAATAAGTCGTTAATATACTTACAGAGCCTAAGGCCGCTTAGGACGCCGAGTTAGCCATTGAACACGTAAGAGACGAGTATACGGAGGCGAAAAATAATATTAAATTAAACAGGCTACTGTTTAACTTAATAAAAGTCGACGAAGTTTCTACGGAGGTAGTCTTACACGCAACTACTAAGGCTGGACTACCTGTTCCACGAGAGCACCAGAATGAGATAATACTGTTAAATTTACGAATTAATACGTCAAGGGACGACATAAAGCTTAATAAAGACAATACAAAAGTTCTAGTAATAACAAAAAGCCTAAGCACACTAAAATAGACTCGAAGCCAGACATAACGAAACGAATATATCGAGCCTAAGAGGGGTGCCCCACGTGCGAAACTACTACGCTAGATTAAGGGTACGCGTAAATTAATACCTCAAGTTATAATTTAAAGTAAAATATAAAATAGCTAGAGTTAACTACTGCGCCAAACTAAAGTAACTAGTATAAGCCCAGGAAGTACACTACAGCACGAAAACACCTCGTCTAAGGAGGATTACGACGACGAGCTAGAGGAAGAACAACAACTATTCCTAGAAAACACACTATCAAAGACAATAATATAACCCCTATTAAAAGAAACTATGTCTTAAGAGACCTTAGACGAAGTATTATAGGCACTTAACTAAAGTCAACTACACCCTATCACTCGAGTTCAGCGGAGAAGGCGAGCTAGAGAAATAATACAGTTAAATAGACAGTTAAAGATTAGGCCGGGAGTATACTCCTTTACGACAAGGGAGCTCTTAAGCGTCAAGTCTATAGACTAAAAAGACAAGAACTATACGTAAATCGTATCCTTTACTACGACGTTTTAGAATAAAGACGTAACACGAGAAGATAATAAAGACTATAGAATTATATATACTATCTTTATAACTATAATTAGTAGCAAAACAATTAAAACATAAGAAACTATAAGCTCTAAAATAACACAACTATATTAAGTAAAGCTTCTAATAGTACTAAAGTACTAATAGAACTTAGACTAACACCCGTGAGGAGAACGCTTCTGAGAGGACGTACGTAAGGAGATAAAGAACCTCTAAGCTAAGAAATACTAGTATATTATACCTAAGGCAGACACTAAAACGACGCCTATACTACTAAAATAAGTGTTTACTTACAAAGTTAACTTAACTAAACAGCTTATACACACTAAATCGCGTATTATTACTAGGGGTAACTTACAAGAGGATACTATTATATTCTCTACATACGCTTTCATACTAACGGCGAGGTCTTTTCGTGTTACGATGGCCTTAGTAGCCTAATTTGACTTAGAAGTTAAGTAGTACGACGTCGTGAACGCTTTTATTAATATAAAACAAGACAAACGAAGTACACTTATTTACTATTACTTTCCTAACGGTTTTAAGTAGCCCGGCATAGTTGTAGAGATCGACAGAGCCTTATATAGCCTACGCGACTCCCTAGCCCTATAATATGGCGACTTCTCAGCTATACTTAAAAGCCTTAGTCTAGAGCCACTTATAGAGGAGCCCTATATATTTACAAATAACAAGCACATAGTATTTGTAGCCTTTTACGTGGACAATATATAAGTGTTATATTACAAGTTAAACCTCGCTATAGCAGCTAAAATCACCGATAACCTTAATAAAGCCTACAAGCTGACTGTAATAAGTGACGTGGAGTAGTTTTTAAAGGTGCGAATTATACGGGATAAATATACAAAAACAGTTACGTTAGTCCACGACACGTATATAAAGAAAGTGGCCCGGAAATTTAGCTTAGTAGATAGTAACTGCCCGAGCACCCCTTTGCCGTATTACGACCTAGTCAAAAACACTAGCAAAGCGACGAAGGCACAAATTAAGGAGTACTAAGAAAAGGTCGGATCCGTCCTATATACAGTTGTCATAATTAGACCAGACGTAGCTTTTATAGCTTCACAGCTGTCGTAATTCTTAACAAACCTAAGCCAGAAGTACTTATAGGCTGTTAATTAGACGATACGTTACTTGTTTAGTACACGCTTCTTAGGGATTATTTACAGCTGTTAATAACGCGAAACACAACTTATAATAGCGTCTAATGCCTCTTTCGTAAATAATTTAGAAACTAGGCGTTCTTTATAAGGGCTTATTATCCTTTTATTCGGGGGGTACTATACTCTAGAAAGTATTTAAGTAAGACACAGTCACTATTTCGACTATAAAAACTGAGCTCTTAGGGGTAGAGCGAACTATAAAGGAAGTTATAATACTATAAAGGCTCTTTAGAGAAATATACCTTAACGTAGGGTGCCCCTAGAATATCTTTTATGACAACTAATAAACAATTAGGCTTATAATTAGAGAGAACTAGCGTATATTAACTAAGCTTAAGCACGTTAATATTTAGAATATATAACTACGCCAGGAGTACTAAAAAGGCAGTTTTGAGGTTACGTATCTGCCTAGTAATAAAATATATATTAATAGCCTCACTAAAAACCTCCCACGCTAGAAGTTTAAGACTTTTATTATATTACTTAACTTATAAGATGCTAAGGCGTCAGTAAAAGAGCTCAATTAAAGTTTATACCTTACTATAAAACATACTCTTTTGTTTTCCTTTGTATTTTTTAAGGTAATATAATTACGTTAAGTACGTTCTTTTTAAGTTATTAAAAGGCAAGAATTCCATTCTAGCCGAAGCCACAACTAAACTAACGTAAAGTAAGTACATAAGGGCCCGTTCTTAAGCTACTTATAAAGTAGTAAACTATAACTTTAAAGGGGCACGTTCCTAAGCCGCTATTAAGTCGCGAACTAAACTACTAACAAGTCCACTAACTCCACTAGTAACTCCTTAATACGGCGGCGGCGGGCGGCCACACCACCAGCACCATCAGCAGCAGCAACAGCACCAGCACCAGCACTAACCCGAACAGGTGGGAGGATTAGGCGGGGGGCGGGGGCAGGGGCAGCGGCGGGGGCGGGGGCGGCAGCGGCTAGACAATTAAAGTCAGTCTCTTTGAAGCTATTATAAAGACAGAATAAATATATTAAGAGCAGTAAGAGCCTCACGGACCGCGGCCTAGAGGGATTTTAACTACTACTTAGAGTTAACTAAACTCAAAACTATAAGAACTAAAGTCAAACTTACGCGGGTGCGCGAGGCACTACGCTTCTCCTCTAGAAAGGCAGCAAAAGCCACTATAATAATAAGCCTAATAAGACCGGCGTAACTATAATTCTAACTGTGGCACTAAAGGCACTAAGCCGAGCTAGCGGCATCTTGATAAATACTAACAAGGAGGTCACCTTTTAAGGCAACTTTAACGTATACTAAGTAAAGGACTTCCCTATTAGTACTTGCCTTAGCGCGGCGGCGAGAGGGGGTGGCAGGGGCGGCAGAAGGGGGCGTAAGAGAGGGGGTGCGGCGGCGAGGAGCGGCGGCAGACTATTATAACTAGTTAGTATACTTTAACTTACTTAACTTCTTAACTTTTTGACTTAAACAACGTTAGAACTAATCTTAAATTAGTAAAACACGAGGGAAACGTACCTTCTTTATTACGCGAGCAGCGGCGAGGTTAGAGCGCCAAGAGGCGCGGGCGGCTAACTTAGCGGCGGAGACACGACCTATTTTGAATTTAGTATACTTATAAAAGGAAGTTACGATAAGGGAGCAGTTATTTATATACTCTCGTTTAGACGTTTGGCATATTTACTTTAACTACTACTTATTATTTTCCCTTACTGTCTATCGCTTTTATATTATTAGTTATATATTATATATCGATTTCCTATTGTTTATTATATTTGTTAAGCACTTGTTTGCTTCGCCAAAGCTTAGTATTGTCCTTAGCGAGGGGGTATGTCGTGTAGGTTATAGTAGGCCGGCTAAGCGAGCCCAATTAAAGGCACCATAGCCAAAGCGCCCGCGACCTCCATATTCAGGGAGCTTGAATAGACTATACGTAGAGAAGACAACAATCAATTACAGGACTGCGCATACCTCAATAATACGTCAAGTTCGCCTCTGTGGAGCCTCTAGGCGTGCTCTTGCACGACAACTACCCGCGAAGCCCCTCGAGTCTCTTTTAATAACACTAATATTAGTAACTCACGCGGTATCTTAAAGAAAGACTACTAGCGTTCGACTTCACTTACTCCTACTTCTTACGTATAGAGACCCCTGACCCTGACTCTAAGACAATCGTTAGATGTCTATTAGTATACGTCCTCTCTTTCGCCCGTCTTACGCTAACTTAAGTCCCTTGTCCCTCCTTTTACACTTAGGGACGTCTCTTCTAATACTTATTTATACTATCGTAAGACTAGCTATTAGGCTAACGACTGTCTTAAGCGCTATAAAGACTAAGCTCTTAATAAGTCGATTTCCTAGTTAATTATTAGCGAGGACTTAAAGACTAACGAGTTATTAAAAAAACTCTTAAGTTATAATAAAGACTTACACTTTAATATAAGCTATAACTTGTGGAAGGACTTAATATTTGATTTTTATACTTTTATTAGAAGACGATAATTCTTAATTAATATTAAATTAAGAAGGAATAGATTCTTTATTAAGACACTTATATATATTAATAGTAGAGTTAATATTTTTAGTATTATTAAAACCTCTTTTGTATATTAACTTATTAAGTAATTTAATATTTCCTTTATATCCCTCCCTTAATTAATCGTCTTAACTAGTTATAATAATAGGAAAAGTAAGCTAATTAATACGGCCGTCTTACTTACTTTAATAATTAACCGCCGGCGAATTAACTTCCCCTTTCTAGTAACTAACTTAAGAAACACTAACGTCTTAATAAGCCGGAAGTTCCTCGAGTATTACGACTTAAAGTAGTCATATACAAAGAACTATAACTAACTAAAATAACTATTAGATATACTTATTTAACCGTACTTTAATTAATAAGTCTTTATTAATATTAATTACTTTAATAAGTTAATTATTAAGTCTTACTAGTTTAACGTAAAACGAAGAGATGCCCTTATAAATATAAATAATCACCGCTAAAGACAAGTTAGGCTTACGACGCTCGACAATTCCCTTAAGACAAAGGCCCTTGTCTAACTTACCGCCGGCGCTCCGCCGACTCGACCTTCGAGCTTTATTAGAGAAGTTAAAGAGCGCTTATAAGTTATAAAAGATTAAATAAACCCCTCGACATCCTGTGATCTAGAATTACTACTTAAAAACAAGAGAGCCTATAAAGTTTCTTTAGTAAATTACTAGTTAAAGGCGCTTATTATAAAGATTTCCCTTATATTAATAATAGTAATATTTATAACGTACTTCTAATTTTAAAAAGCTAAAAAGAATAATATAAAAACCTTTATAGTATTAATATATAAGATCAACTAAGAGCTGACTTGTCGCCGGCGAGAGGCCTTAAATTAATTAAGTGCCGAGCTCGTATTAATAAATAAAGATCTAACCTTAAAGGAGGCCCTAGAGGCTAAGTACATATAAGATAATGAGCTAGTAAACAAGAAGCTCTTAATAGAGTATTAAGAGTATACTCCTCTCTTCTCTTAGCGAGCCTCTAATAAGTTACTAACGTATTACTAAGGCGTAGACTACTAGATTAAGCTTACTAAGGAGAACGACTTATCTTTTGAACTTCTCTAGCGTATAACTAAAGAATAACTATTAAAGACTAAGTAATATATTATTAATAACTTATATAAAGGTTTTATTAAGTCCTCTAGCGTATTATATATAACCTTTATTCTCTTTACTAAGAAGGCCGACGGTAGTCTCTAGTTATACGTCAATTACTAAAAGCTAAATGCCCTATTAAAGAAGGACTTATACCTAATCCCTTTAATTAATAAGATAATAACTTATATTTATAAAGTAAAGATCTTTATAAAGCTTAATATTTAGTAAGCTTTTTATTGTATTTATATGTCCCCTAAGAGCGAAGACTATACGACCTTTTATACTTAGTATAATATATATAAATATAAAGTCCTTCCCTTTAGCCTTACGAATAGTCCGGCGACTTTTTAGCGTTTTATTAATAATATCCTTATAAAGCACCTCAACGACTTCTACGCGGCTTATATAAATAATATCTTAATATATTCGTTTACTCCTAAAGAATATAAAGTCTATATTAAGAAAGTTATACTAATATTATAAGTACACAAACTTTAAGCCGACATTAAGAAGTCCGAGTTTAGCGTATAAAAGACGAGGTTCTTAAGATTTATTATTAGCGTTAATAACGTAGAGGTAGACCTAAAGAAGATTAATATAATTAAGGGCTAATAATACACTAATAATATATAAAGTATATAAAGTTACTTTAGCTTTTATAACTTCTATCGCCGGTTTATTAAAGACTATAATTATATTACACGACTTCTTATAATACTTATAAAAAGGACGTTCCCTTTATCTTTGATAACGCCTATAAGAATGCCTAAGAGACTCTCTAAGAAGCCCTTTAATTTACGCCGGTTCTTCGCTATTATAACCTTACTAAGTAAACGCGGCTAAAGATTAACTCCTTAAATAAAGTTATTACTAAGGTTTTATCTTAATTTTAAGAGGACGACACCTTTTACCCCGTGGGATACTTCTCGAAGACTATAATAGACCCTAAGCTTAATTACTTAATTTAAAATAAAGAGATATTAGTAATTTTTTAGTTATTTAAGTAATATCGCCTAAAGCTCTTCAGTACTTAAGAAAATGTCCTTATTTATATAAACTACTAAGCCCTAAAGTACTTTATAATTACTAAGGACCTTATAATTAAGTAAGCTTAATAAACTAAGTTCTTTATAAATTTTTATTTCACGATTATATATTATATTAAAACGACTAATACGTTAGCTAATACCTTATCTCGTTAAGATTAAGACTTTATAACTATAAAGGCACGTAAGCGGGCTATTTATAGTTAATAGTTAATTCTAACGAACAAAATCGACCCACGAGTCGCTAGCGACTTTTAACTCTCCGCCGTCGACTTAATAGACGCTTATATTAAAGTCGTAGAGACAATACCCTTAGTATTTATAAAGGCTATAATCCCGGATTATGATACTGAGCCACATGACGACTTAGAGCTAAAGCTCGAGCTTAATATAAGAGTGCTAATTAACTTAGAGACGCTTATCGCGAAGGAGTTAAACTTGAATTCTATAGTAATATATAATATCGCGGAATACGACGTTATCGATTAAATACTCCTAGTTAATAAGACTTCGCCCTCGTTAGAGCCTCTCTAATAAAAAGCTAAGGAATAATTATTAAATTACGAGTTAATAAATAATAAGTTACTTTTTCTAGGGCCGCTTAAAAGTGCCCTTAAAGCCGCCGGAGCTTCACACGACACTTATTTACTATGTACATTCTTAGCCTTTAATAATATACGCGGGAATTAAAAAGATAAAGGTATTACTAAGTTATAAATATTATTAGAACGGTCTTATTATAAATATAACTCGATACGTAATAAACTATAATTACTCTCGACAAAAAGCCCGTAGGGATAAGACCCCTAGCTTCTTATGCCCCTTACTAATCCCCGCTTGGCTATATTAACACTTAACAATAGATTTTACTAAACTTTTAATTAATAAGAAGGGCTATAATTTCGCTATAGTTATTATTAACTACTTATTTAAGAAACTAGTCTTAATACTTTATAATAATATAATCACATTTAAGGGCATAGTTATTCTCTTCTTTGTTTATTAGACCTGACACTTTAATATACCAGACTTTATTATTTTAAACTACAGACCTTAGTTCGTCTCCTCCTTTTAAAAGAAGTATTATTATATCCTCAGAACTAAAGTAAAGTTAATAATAGCGTATAACCTAAACGTCGACAATTAAACGAAAGTAATAAATTAATATATTAAATAGCGGCTCTATCCCTTTTATTATTATTACTAAGATAATTAAAGCGACCTTTTATTAATTATAAACATTACTTAATTAACGTTATTACACGAGTCCTTAGGCCGCCTGTCTTCTTTTTAATTACTTAATAGCGTTAAGTTAAAGACTTCCTAAGACTTAATTAATTTAGAGCCGCTAGTTATAATAATAAAGAAACTTAACTACGAGGAGGCTTTATAAGTAGTTTTATAAATAAAGGAAGTTATAAAAGTCGTATAATTATTCTTAAAAGACTAATAAGAGAAAATAAAACGACTAACGAATCGTAGGCGACGCGCCGTCGATTAGGACGTTAGTGACTTCGTATTAGTCGACACTTAAAACTAGAACGTTAACTAACCTTTAAGGAAGTTATTTAACAAGTAATATAGCTTAATTAAAGTAATTACTAAGGAAGGAGAAAGTTAGAAGGTTAAGCTCTTAGAGGACTAGTAAATTTATCTTGTTTTTTACTTTCACTTACTTTGTAAATACGTTAATAACCCCTTGCCGGGATAAGTTAAAGCTACGCTGGCACTTATTTAACTATTACTTAAGTAAAATAAGTAAGAAATTAAAGGCATCTTTAGCTCTAAGGTTATATAAAATAAGTGTAGTGCAGAAGTGGAGTAGAGCCTTGCGATTAACGTAGGGAGAATTAAAGTGATTGATTGTTATCTAGAATACATAAGGAAATCAAGGGAACACGTTATTCTCCTAAAAGCGGTATAACGTAGCAGAAACTATATCTAGCGTAGCGCGCAGCTAACCGAGCATCATCCCGTGCCTATACGACACACCCCCTAGCCAAGTAATAATTATAAGCCACTAATATTATAATTAGTTACTTTAAGCGAGAGTAAACACTAAACTAAACAATTAAGACACAACTATTCCTGTATTACTAGGTTAAGCAAATAACCGTCCTATTTAAAGTGGCGCATCCCCCACTTAATTCTTAATCCTATAACCTCTCCACAATATATACAGATCGACCTTTCGATCTACTAACTAATCAACTAATTAACAATTAATTAACTAATTAATAAATTAATTAATTAATACTATAAGTGTATTAGTGCGCTCTATTAAGGCCGTTAAGGCTAATCGTTTGGCTACTATTATAAGTTATTGAGTTGATTTTTGTTAAGCTAATCGTTAATTTTAGGGCTATATATTAATTTAAATATTACTAACTATAGTAGGCGAAAAAGAAGAAAGATGCCAAGAAGGCTCTAAAGGCTGCTCCTACTCTAAAGAGAGCTACTGCGGCTGCTCTAATTACTTGTGCTCGTGCTCCTCGAGTTAAGCGAGATAAGTGGTTAGTTATTTATTTAGGTTATATTAATAGCGCCTTCTAAACTAAAAGCACTAGCGAGTGCTTCGATGTTATTAGTCAGGGTACTCGTTGTTTCGCTTACTCGTCAGGCCACTTTTATAAAGTTACTCCTGCTACTACCTAGGCCCCTTTCCTCCTTTACTACATTACGCTCTTAAATAACGTAAGTAAGAAAGTAAATTCCCTTAGTTGTTCCTTTTTAGCGTGTAATTATTAACTATTTTAGGAATTAGAGCGCCTAAGAGCTCCCGTTTCTACTGCCCTCCGAGGTGAGGTTATTATTATTACTACTAATAAAGTAACCGGCTTAAGAGGAGGTGACGAGGAGGAGGAAGATAAGGGTAGTACTACTATTAAGGAGTCTAGTATATTATTTTACCTTGAATTTCCCGTGAAATTAAGGCTAAATTAGTTGATTTCTTTTAAATAAAGAGAACTTCGGCACTCTGGAGTCTCGCGCGTGGGTTGCTAGCGAGTAACTTACTACTGCTGCTAGTGCTCTATTCTCTCTAGAGCCTACTTGTGGACCTACTAATATTAGTGGAGCTCCGGCTTTTACTCCTAAAGAAGAGGCTTCGGCCGCTCACATTAACGAGCTTTGTAGTGTAATTAAAAGTGCCTTAATTACTCTAGCTAGGGAAGTTCGGGGCTTACTACCTAGAGATAATTAGGCTGCTTTCTTTTTATAAGGCGAGGCTTAAGAACCTTTAAATAATTAAGTGTCCCCTTATAATTTACTTACGTTACGTTACTTTTATTATAAAAACGAAGAACTATTAAGAGTAATTAAATCTTCTAAATACTGTGAATTTCACCCCCGAGCTCAGTTGCTCTCAAAGTAAATCAAACAGTAAGAGAATTTACAAAGTAATAACAAATACATAAGAAAATACGTTGTGTATTCACAGGGTAAGCTTATAATTAAACTACCCTTATACAAAGGAAAGGTAAAGAACGTATATAAAGACCTACTTTAAAGCGAGGGCTCTATAGTGAGTTGCTTTAATTAAGCACGAACATTTACTAAGTTAATAAGAGTAACAAATTTCTCAAATTTCTGCCGAGAGAGGTTCTTTATAAGTCTATTAGCGGGCATATAACCCGTAAGTAAATATTCGACTAAAAAAGTGCCCTTTTAAAACTCTTAGCGTAACTATATATTTTAAATATTAACGTGGCGAAACTTAATAGAGATACGCTAATTTTCCTTAACAATTAACTATATTATTTATTAATTATTATAGAAAATCCTCTAAATTTCCCTTAACTTAAGACGTAACTCTTAAAAGAAACACTATAAAGCTATAATCTCCTTAACCGTACACTTAACGCCTAAAGGCTTAGCCTATATAGTCGAAGTAATAACTGTATCTTATAAGGCCGCTCTTCACAAGATTAATCCTCTAAAAAGTATTATAATATAACTATTAGAAGAATGCCTAGTATTGAGATCGTCTGTAAATAAAGCATTTAAAGTTATAATAAGCTAAGAGTTACGTAGCTTGTAACTATAAGTAATCGCCAAAAATCGAGTTCTAAAAAGGTAACGAATAATCTAATTAACTGCCGCAAGGTACTCTAAAGAGGGGTTAGTCAAGAAGTAAGAAAGCCTTGAAGCTATAAACGTAACGTCTGCGCGCAATATAATTGCCGTGTAAAGTACTAAGCTAACCTTCTCTTAATACTTCTTAATTTAAACCGAGGTAACTTACCCCTTAATTCTTTAGTAGCTTAACTTGAGGTAGTAGAGTACTTAAGTAATTTCCATCTACTAAGTCAAATCACAGAGTAACCTTTTAGATATAAGTGTTATATACTAAAGAAATAGTTTTTACTTAACGATCTCTAATAACGCGAACACTTAAAAACCACTTTATTAGTTCTCTTCTAGTAAGCTCGTATATTATATTTAAGCCGTTAATAATAAGTTAAGCGTCTCTAAGGGCTGAAGCGTAATATAATACTTAAATATCGTTAACATAAAAGATAACAAAGACCGAACGTTGCTCGTTTATAAAGATACAAGGCTCCTCCTTATAGGGGATTAACCCTAACTTTAATAAAGTTCCGGTAAAGTCTCTGTACTATAGTACTAGCGAGTCTTTGAGTCTATAAAGTGCACGATTAACCTCTACTACTATGCCGTCTTATTTAAATCCGTCTAATAAGTAACAGCGTATACAAGCACTCGATTCGCTTTATTTAGCGTTAATAAAGGCGTTAATAATATTAAATTAGATTATCTCTAAATTAAATTGAGCTGTTATTATATGGCGGTCCTAAAAGAACAAGTAACTAAGGTTGCCGTATATATTAAGAGAA
>JAHLEZ010000053.1:0-124602 GCA_020726505.1 Leptodontidium sp. MPI-SDFR-AT-0119
CGACAGCCCCTTTATTAACCTCTCGGGATGCTGTGATTGGGAAGAGTTTAAGCCTCCGTGATTTCGGGGTGAGGAGTCTTGATCTATATTAGTTACTGACTCGGCGACTCTCTTTATCTCTATTGCTCTCTCGAGCTTTAATAGTTTCGATACCACTTCGTTAAGCCGGCTAATCGAGTATGTCAGGAGTGGCGTCAGAATAGGCTACGGGATATCGCTCACCGTCGCGTCGAGACTCTCTTAAAGTTCGCGTCTAAGGTATAATCTGAGCGGTATTAAACTTAGTCACGCCGGGGCTGAACTCTAGTGTCTCACACCGAAATCTTTCTTTTTGCACCGTGTACACGGTGCTAGGAAGCTGACTTGCATATCACACTTTATCTGCCACATAATTAGAGATTTATTAGCCTACTAGACAGTACTGAGTAGCTTTCTTTGACTTGTCTATATGCCGTGCACGACTTGACTCTTCCGGCTGGAGCTGGTATATTGAGGCAATAAATAATCGTAAGGACTAATTTGACTTTGATAATACTTTTCTATTAAATGGCGATCTTAATATAGTAAAGTTAAGTAAAGTGAATTTAGCGGATAAAGAGGCGGACGGATGTTCCTAGAGATAAAGAGGGGAGACCCTTAGAGAACGGGAGAGATGTTACTACCGGACGTTAGTATTATCTAGGTAACTAAGGGCAACCCTATAAATCTCATTACTATAGTACTATATAGTACTAAGTTAAAAGTCTCTGTGATTAGGCCACGTCGTAAGTTTGCTTAGACTTTTGCTATCTCGCGCCGACTTACGGTTTTACTTTAATATCTAGGCCTAGGCCGACGATAACAAAGGTCCCGCGCAAGTATACAGAAAAATAATAGACATAAGAGAGAGAGAGACAAGTAAGTATTTGTATTTTGTATTCCTCTTGTTTGATTTATAGTATTATAGTACTGTTTATCCTTTCTACCCCTTTTCTACTTTTCTTCGCCTAACGCGATTAGAGTAGATTCTACTTCTCTATTACTATGTATAACTGTTTTATACTATTTATTCCTATTTCCGCGCTACTCTTATTCCTTCTTTAACTCGTTCTTATATTAAGCTAAAGCGGAGATATCTCTAAACAAGGTTAGTTGTAGGCTGCTATTACTATATAAGATATACTTACTAATGACTAAGTAGCTCAAACACTCGCAAAGATTACTACTCTTACCCCGTAGTTCTTCCTAAAACATTAGCCCCATTAAGTCAAGATTAGCCATAGCCCTTATATAGTGCCGTCAATAGACGATTATAATAGTATAATAAAGTACACAGAGGCATTAACCACGCTACTATACACCGACTGCCTAATCACCTAAATATAAGCCGGCCTAGAGTTTGCGGATAGGACGGTCACTAATGCCAAGGGGGGAATGTGGTTATATTATATAGTATTTTCTAATTTAAGAAGACAAAATGCTATGTGTCTTAGCAAGAAACACGGCGACAGGTTCTTTGCCTCGGGCAATGAGAGGACACCGGTGAATATCTGTCGGGATGAGTAAGCTTAAATATAAAGCCTGTTAAAGGCATATACTTGCTCACTGGCTATTAATAGTACTGAGCACGTAGGCTATTACATTGGCCTAGACGACTAAATCGGCATAACGGTCGAGCTGATGAATATAGCGGACTGGCCGCGTGATGCGCTTCTCACTATGACTTACGAGTATTTGCCCTCTCCCCCTAACGGCTTTGATAGAGTCAAGACTTACTGGCTCGACATTGGCGGCTGCGGCTCCTCTTCCTTTCTAGCGAAGTTAAACACAGCTTTTAGCTATACTAGTCCCGCCTGGAAGAGTAGCCTAAATGGCCGCGTTGTCTTTGTCGCGAGTTATCTCTATAACGGCGGCACTAATATCGAGCTCAAGAGTAACGGCCACATCGTCTGTGATACGAGGGCGGTATATAGGAGCTGCGATAATAACCCACGCTCGACGAGTGTGTGTATGTAGCGTATCTCGAATATGTCCGTTTGTACGGACCTCGGTTCCTCCTCCTCGAGAGACGAGTGGTCTATCGTTGTGTATTATAATACCTTTAAGTATGTTCCTATAAAAGACGCCTATAGAAGCCTCGAGCCTGTCATGGGGATCTCGATTCTGTACTTTACTGAGGCGGCAGACACGACGACTCGTCACTATAAGCGGTGGCTCAAGCTCGTCCTCGTCCTTGGCTTTAGCTTCGTTATCGGCGTAATTACGCTAGTTATACTCTAGAAAAGGGCGAATCGCGTACCTTTTAATAAGATATCTTTCCTCCCTTTAAGAGACGCCTCGCCCTTACCTGGAGATAGAGAGAGAGAAGTAGACTAGGCACTTATCTCTATAGAATATTACGATAACAACTAATGGTTATATCACCTGTAAGAGCCAGGCTTGTTTATAATAGATAGCTAAATCACTAACATCGCTTGTGTTAGTCATAGATATCGGGATTCTTATAACGGTGTACTATTTACTTGTTTTTAGACTTAATTAAATGTCTGTAATGGCGTACCCTTTGAACTTTACTTGTCTTAAGACTTAATAAAATATATTAGTGTTTATATTAACACTAAGGACATGTACTAATATTACTTTATATACAATAGAACTTACTAAAGATTACTATACTTAAAGATTGTCTCCTGTCTCGTGGCTGTAATAAATACTCTTAGACAGTAGAATATTTACTTGTCTAGAGGATATTTCAAGTATTTTAAGACATAGTTACTCCCTCTAGCTTAAACCTCTTTTAGAGTTAATATTTCCGAGTTAATATATATAGTGAGCAATTATAGCATTTTCGATCACGGCCGAACTTACCGTGAAGCTTACTAACTGCCCTGAGTGAAAATTACGAGTTATTACTCGTTATAGTAAAGTAAAGCCAGCGATATCGCTAGATAGAGCAAAGCCGCTTAAGATAACGAAGCGGCGGAATAGCGAAACACGCTTTAATTAATCGTTATTCTTACTTGACAAGTACTTAGGCGTGAGAGTATTATAAGTTTAAAGAGCCTTAGAGCCTCACTGTAGTGTTCTCTCCGTTACTATTATTATTACTAACACAAGTTCTAAGACTTTGAATTTATAGCTCTTTTTTATTCCTAATCCGGCTATAGCCGCCTTAATACTGCCGATAGTTAAGTCGGAGCTTAGAATCCTGACCCCTATTAGGATACTAGGCTAGGGCTTTAGCGAGTAAATCGTCTAGGAGGTAATAGAGAACGGAGTCGACGTAATGATCTTAGATAGCGGCTTAACGGACAGTGGCCCCGGGAAGCTCGCGCTAAGAAGTACGTCCGTCCCCTAGGCGAGATATAAGCGCGACCTAGGCATTTTAGTAAACGCATGTTATGTCTATAGAGTACTTATTTTACTCAGGTTAGCGGGCGGAGACAGGGCGGACAAGTATGTGGATTTGCTAATCGATATTATTAGTACCCTTATCTCGACCCACGGGTATTAGTCTATAAAGGTTATAGGCATTTATACTAAGATTCCCAAGGATCTCGTCCGCTAGAAGCTCTATAACGGCCTAATTAGCCCCTATAGTGGCGGTGTCTTACGCTTATTAGAGGCGGATATTAATTCTTTAACACGAATTGTCGCCTAGATGGGACACGAACCTTATGTTAAGGCTATAGTTAAGAACCCGGACTTCGACATTATAGTGGGGGGCAGAGCCTATAACTCTACTCCTTATATTATATTCTGCCTCTATTATGGCTTTGAGGATCTAAGTAAGTTTAAGTGTTATTTCCGAAACTTGCCTAATGAGCGAGAGCTGTCGTTAAAGTCTTAACAACTAAGAGAAGAGCATATATTAATGTTGATTTCTTCTAAAAGTTAATTACGCGATAGGCAAGGTGATAGAGTGTAGTGCGCTTTACGCGACGCCCAAATCTAGAGAGGCCTTAGTTATTGTCCGGCATGACAGTTTCGACGTGATAGCCCTCGATCCTAGATCTCGATACACTAGCGTCTCAGTTGTAGCTTACTTCCTTTACGAGAAGTCTAGACTAGATATATTCTACGGGCTAGGCGGTGCGCTCTATCTAGCCGATACTGTGTACGAGTAGGTGGATGATCGTATTGTGCGTGTGTGAGGTGTACGTTTTGAGCCGGAGGAGCCATCGGAATACACAGTCAAGCTCGAAGGTGCCCGAGTAACGGGCTATTCTAGCATCTTCATCGGAGCTATCAGAGATTCTATCCTCCTCTCTCAACTCGACTAGTTCACGTCTATGATCGAGTCTTCTGTTAGAGAGATAATGCCCGGGATGGAGTATGACTTAAAGATTCACTGTTACGGCCAAGACGGTGTGATAGGACCTTTGGAGCCCGACACTAAGACCGCCCCTAAGGAAGTTTATATTTATATACAGGTGCGGGCTATTACGTAAGCTAAGGCGGACTAGATCGCTAGTATTACGAAATTCTATTTCACCCACTCCCTATACTTAAGCTAAGTGGCCACTGTAAGTAATTTTGCCTGGCCGTTTACGCCTTGCGAAATACTAATAGGTCCGCTGGCAGAGTTTTGTATTTATTATATTATATATAAATCAGACCTGTTGGCGTTGTTTTCTATTATAGTATATAATTTAAAAGGAGACGGTTTATTCGTTTATTAAGGAGGTTCGTCTATTGCGTTCCCCTACTATACTCGATAGCTGAATATTCCAATAGATGTATTAAAGCAGAAGCCTAGCAAACTGGCGCCCAAAAAGGACTTTGTTAATACGCCGTCTTTAAAAGTGTACTCCCTCCTACTTAAGCCAGTAAGTGGGACTTGTTACCTCGAGGATATCGTATTAGTTATCCGAAGCAAGAACGCTAGCCCCTACGAACTAACGTTTGATGTAATGTTTAATAATAAGGAGGTTTACGAGCTAGTTAAGAACTTTAACGTCTTGACTTGTAAGGTTATTGCCGAGTCTTATCGCTTAAATAAAAGTGACGTCCTCGTGTCTCTATTCTGGGACTAAGTAATAGTATATAAAGCCACTATTGTACAGCCGACGGTCTCGGGAGGGTTTGCTAAGACGGATACTTATGGGTCTTAATAGTATGTACCACTTTTGTACTTTGTCTTGCCCTTTAGGCGGAAAATATAAACAGGAATAGTTTATTTGCACGAAGCTTAGTTGTTAGAAATATAGGCTATAGCGTAGATTTCAGTACGTACGTACATATAATCACGCTGCCCTTATTTCCCCTATTACTTTATACGCTCTCTTAAATAGAATTCTATATACTTTTCTATTATAGTAGTAATTCTAATTGTTTAGAAATTAACCTTAATATTACTTAAAATTAATTAACACTTGTTGTAATCGATTTAATATACGTTATACGTTATATACCTTATTTATAAATTAAATCAAGCCTCTATAACACGTTTATTAAGTCAACTATTAACTCCACTATGCCTGTCGTATTAAAATCATTGGAATCATTGACTAAGTCGTTAAAGCTAGTCTACGATAACTTTTATAAATGGCAACTAAAGACTAAAAAGGAGCTAGCTGCCGCCGGAATCTTAGAATAAGTAACTAACCCTCCGGCTTTCCCGGCAATAGCGTCTCTTTAACTAGCTTAGAGAAAGGAGTAAAAGGAGACTCGGAAAATTATTGTTTTTAGTCTCTTTATAATTATATATAAGAAGTACTAAGAACTTATAAAAGCCGGCGATATAAAGGTATTATAGGACGCTATATAAGCCGCTAAGACTACCTATTTGTTTAGAGCTTAACACATAGCTAATATTAAAGAGGAGCTAAGCAAGGAGGTATATAACCGGTCTATCGAGAGTGCTAACGACTACGTCTCTCGCCTACGGAAATATAGGCTTAGGCTCTTTAGCGACACTTATTTATTTATTAATATTAATATTAAGGCAAAGCTAATTATATTACTGCCGAGGCTAAGAGATTAAAAAATAATACGTAGCGCACTATAAAACAACCCTAGAGACTTAAAAACAGTACTCTACTAGTTAATTAAGTATTAATTATAATAAAAAGACGAGTTAAAGGTAGTGCCGACTATAAAACCAGCTATAATGGAAGCTAATTAAGTGGCGAATAAGAGTAAAAGCAGGGGCAGAGGCTATAGAGGCCATAAAGGCTATAAAGGCAGTAGAGCTAGGGGTAAAGGAGGTTAAAGAGGTAAAAAAGTAATAAGGGACTACAAGGACGTATTAAAAAGAGTAAAAGAGACCGCAAAATTAAACAAAAACTAATACGCGAAGTATAAAAAGTTTAGCTATTAGAAAAACAAATATAAGAGCAAAGAAATAACTAACGTAGCCGCAAATTAATTAGAGACCTTTAAACCTTACTTTATAAACCGTATATACCTTACAAAAGAAGTATAATAGGCCTACACTAGTATTACGGCCGTAAATTAATAAAAATTAAACTCCGGAGCGACTAAACACTTTTCTAGTGTATATACTGACTTTATAAGCCTTAAACGCTAGAGAGACAAGCAAATAAAGACAGCTAATAATTAATATTCATTTACGGAAGGCTATAAAGACGTGTAAATTAATAGTATAATATTATATAAACTCTAATATGTGCCTAACTTTAGAAGTATTAGGCTACTATTAATTAGTGTACTTATAAAGGACGGAATTAATACTATATTTAATAACACAGGGGCAAAGTGTTACAAGGACAACAATTTAGTGCTCTCTACGACGAAAGCCAGTGGCTTATACGTCTTAGACTCAAATACGAAGGCAAATACGGTTAAAACAAAGCTATTGGAACTATTAGTGCTAAAAACACATATAAAGAGCTTATATAACGATTAAAACCAAGAAACGATGCCGGACTTAATACACAGACGGCTTGGCTATATAAACTACTAAGAAATAGTCAAATTAAAGGCAGTATTTAAATACGAGATAAAGCCAAGAAAGCGGATAATTTATAAGGGGGAAAAGAGCTATAAATTATACCTGGCTAGTAAGATAAAGGAGTATTTTATTAAAAAGACCGACACTAGAGCTAATACGCCACTGCGCCGGCTATACGCCGATATTTCAGGAATTTAGTGCCAGTTAATTAGGGGGTATAAGTACTACTTAGTCGTAGTAGACGACGCAACACGAGTATATTAAGTACGGCTACTTAAGGACAAAACAGCTATTATAATATAGCCGGAAATTAAGCTGTTAAAGACTTAATTAGAGCTTTAAAAGGGACAGGTAGTCATGTATTAACAAACTAATAATAGTAAAAGAGAGTTTAGAAATGCCTTTATATAGTAGCTACAGGAGCTTAGTATATAATTAGAGCCATCGCCACTATATAAACAGTCGCTTAATAAGGTATTAAAGTATTAAATATACTAACTGTCTAAGATCGTCAGGTCTATATTATACGACGCTAAATAGCCGAACAGTTTTTAGTGTTATGCCGTAAAGCACGTAATTAGGCTTAAAAACAGGAAACTAACAAAGGCACTATTATATTAAGGGGTAAAAGGGCTAACGCCGCTAGAGGCATAAGAAGGTATACTAGTTAACTTATCGTATTATAAAGTATTTAGAGCAAGAGCATAGCTATTAAGGCTAAAGGTAACGTTCCCTAAGAAGCTAGAGCTAAGAATATAGCCAGGGAAGTATATTCTAGTAAGGATAACTAGCTCACATATATATAGGCTACTAAATATAGAAAATTAATAGGAGTTAATCTCTATAGACGTTAAATTTAACGAATATATTATATAGCTAGTTATAAGCAAAGCAAAGACAGTAATAAGACCTTTAAAGGTTAAAAGGCTAGCTAATAGAGCTATAACAAGACCTCTAAGGAGGCCAGACGCTAAAACAGGCTCTGTAAGAAGACCTCCAGTAGGGAGGCCAGACGCTAAAACAGGCTCTACAGGAAGACTTTTACAAGGAAGGCTAGACGCTGAAACAGGCTCTGTAGTAAGACCTCTGGGGAGGCCAGACGCTGAAATAGGCTCTGAAAGACCTCTAGTAAGGAGGCTAGACGCTAAAACAGGCTTTATAAAGACATAAATTCAAAGACTTTTAGTAGAGAGGCTAACACGTAATACTAATGCGTAAAGGTAAAGAAGTAATACTACGTAGTCGTTTAATTAGCGACTAGCTAACCTCTCTTTTAAGCCTATAAAGTCTAAGTATAAACGACAACTAAAGCTAAGACGCGTATATAAAGAGTCAATTACAGCTCTAGGAGCTGAAGGCGCGACTATACTAATTTAAGACTTAATTACGTTAGAGCAAGCTCTATAAGAAGACAAAGCTAAATAAATGCGCGTAATTAAGAAAGAATATAACACGTTGCGCTTTACTAGCATATACGAAATATAGTATAAAGAACCTTTAAGTGGCAAGAAACTAATTACTTTAAAGCTAGTACTGCGTAATAAGTTATACTCAAATAAGACCCTCGCACGGAGAAAAGCTCGTATTATAGCCAGAGGTTTTAAGTAATAGTATAACAGCGACTACTTCGACACGAATACTAACGTACTATAGCTAATAACACTTAGAGTATTACTAGCTTTAGCTACTTATCGCGACTATAAAGCTAACCACGTTAATATTAATACCGTGTTTTTAAACCCGAAGTTAAAGGAGGAAATATATATGGAAATACTATAGTTCTTTATTAATACAATATATTTAAAGCTCAAAAGACGGCCGGACGCGTACCTAGGACTTCTGCGGAGCCTTTACGGCTTAAAACAAGCACCTAGGGAGTAGTGGCTAATAGTAAAGGAGGCTATAAAGAATACGTTTGGCCTTACACAGTTAAATACGGATTTAAATCTCTTTATTTATTAAGGTAAAAATAAAAAGGCGTACGTACTCGTCTTTGTTAATAATATATTAATTATAAGGCTAAAATAACACGTTAATTACCTTAAAAGACGAATTTTAAAGACGTAAAAAGGCAAGGACTTAGGCGCCGTTATTATATTTATTAGACTTTAAATTAATTAGAATCGCTTAGTAAAAACCCTTAAAATATACTAAACTCTTTACACGTTTAAAGTACTATAAAGGTTTAATATAGTAAATACAAATTGTGACGACCGTCGACGCCTAAAGCCTCATTTCCACCGGCTCTACTTAGTACTTCCCGATCAGGACGTACCGAGATTACTATAGTACTAGGCATACCGACCTTTTATATATAGACTTCTTCTCTCCTTACCTTCTTTCCTTTATAATTATAGATTTTAAATTAATACTTAATATTGTCATATGTCCTGTGTTAATATATAAGGCGTTAGTTATATGTAATTGCCGTCTTTCTAAGGCAAGCGTCACATTATTTATAACTCTTTTTAACTCGTCTAAGAAGACAATAAATATCCTCCTCCCTTAAATTCTCTTATAAGTAGTTACGACCTAAAAGCTCAAATACAGGAAAGGCTTATATTAAGCTTTATAGCTTAACAAATAGCACTAATAAACCCCTTATTAATAATAAAGTTAACATCCACTTCGTTATTAATCCCCTCTTTTTCCTCTCCGACTTCTGCCTTTATATAACAAAGTCGACAACCTCTTTTTACTAGACCTCTCCCTTTAACTCGTTAAATCAAGCTAAAAGCCGCTAATATATTATTTACCTCTTCCTCCGTACCTCTTATTAACAATACTAATGCCCTTACTAATTTTACAACGACTTAAAATACACCTAAAAGTAGCGCTAAGCCTATAAGGACACATAAAGAAAAGGCTCTAATTAAGAGCCGACTTCGCGTTTTAAAAAAGCAATTCACAGAGACTTATATAAAAAACCAGCGGTTAAGGTTAAAGCTTTAATAATAACGGCTTTTTATTAATAAGTCGCCGGTATATAAACTTACCCTTAAGTCTATGTCTTTCCAAGTTAAGGGATTATCTCTTTATCCTACTATTAAAGAAACTCCTACCCCCGAGCTAAACAAAGGCAAAAGAAAGACATAAAGTGCTCCTAGTCTTAGTAAACTATTAAATAATAATAACGATAATAATAACGACGGCTATAGGCCGTATCGCGCTCTTTAACGCTAGAACCCCCCTCGGCCTCGTGCCCCTTCTTTCTTTAGGATATTATAAATATTTATAGCCTCGCGAATCAAAAAGATTCTTAACCTTTATAATAAGCTCTTAGACGGCATTTATTATAGTCCACGTTTATAAGAAGTCTAAGTCTAAAACGTTATACGTTAGTATAACTAATACTTCCTTGACGACGAGTATAAGAAAGACTAGTTACTTATATAAACGAAAGGAATAGCTTGCACGTTCTTAGAACTCTTCTTTTTGTCTTTAACGCTTAATAACGACAGAAACATAGCAAATGCGCTTAATCTAGTTAAGCAAGTAGTTAAATTTCTAATTAACCTTTATAAGTAATAAATAACGCGTAACCTTTACTTTACGTTAAAAATAAAAGCCGCAAGACAAACCTTTTAGGAGTTTTATTACTAGTTTAAGATTCTTATTAACTAAGGTGGCGTGACTAATAAGTTAATCCTCAAAATAGACTTATAAGACAAGCTCTTATCCCGCCTATACAAGTAATTGTTTTACGAGTACTAGAGAGCTAAGACTTTAAAAGAGTATATAGAAGTAATTTAAGCTAAAAACGAAGGACAAATCGTAAAAAGTATTATCTACGCTAGTCGTTTTGGCTCCTTAGCGACAAATATAAATTCTTACCCCTGACGTAAAGTCGATGCCTCCTCGGGGACCACGGGAAAATCACTCTAAGCATTTACTGTTATTTCTTTGTCTTAACGTCGAGCGACAAGTTAACCCTTAAGTCAACAAACCTCTACACGAGCCGACACACCTTGTGCCTAAACACTAGCGAATACCCCTTGGCATTTCTCTTAACGACCCCTTAGTCGTGGTTATACCTCTTATATTAACAAAATAAAGGTAAACGGCGACGAAGGTAGCCTTATATTTAACAGCTAAGCTATAAATAATAACAATAACTTATTAATAAAAGAACTTACTCCACGAGCAAAAGACTAAGCCTAAGTAAAGGCTCCTTTTTAAATATAATATAAGATATACGACATTTTAATCTCACGAAGCTTCTTAGTAGACTAACACTTACTACTCGTATTACTCTCTCTAAGAATAGCCTTACGTATAAGTTGCCTATACTTTTTAATTTTAAAGCTAACGGTTATTATTTTATTAACCACTCTCTTTTAAAATCTTTTTCTTCCTTTCTAAAACCTTTTATTCACCTATTACCTTTACCTGTCTTAGTTAAAGGATTTAATAGTAAAGCTAGCCGGACTATTAGCCACTATACCACGTTGAATTTAACAATTGACAAGCGTTTGTAATTATTCACTCCTTTCTTAATTACTTACTTAGGAAACTATAAAGTAATTATTAAAAGATTATAGCTAGAGCATTATAAGGTGCTCTTAAATACCGCCAAACGACGACTTATTTAGCTATTAGACTACCCCCTAACAGTCAGTTATAGTAGACTAATTAAGGTCCAAGACTTACGTGTACACAAGATTTACTAACGCTATTAACGCGACGCTAAGCGTAAAGACGCTAAGTTACGTGAATTTTAGAGCCGTCGTAATCTCTAACTCTTTAAGTCGACTTTAATAATTAATTCACTACCTTTAGACCTAGTACTAAGTATAAATACCTTAGACCTAGCCTTTCTCTTAAGTTAACTATAGTTAATAAAGTTTACTAGAAAGTTTATAAGAAGGAATCGAGCTATTACGTCTTTGCTAAACTATAAGTTATACTCCGATTTTATAGTAAATTTTAGTTAATACGCCGAATTAGGCTTTGTCACAAATGCTAACCCTCCCTTAACTCTCTTAATAACCTTAGAACCGACTATTACTTGTTGGTCCACAGGTCCCTGTATAAGTATACTTTAGTCTAGAAAGGGGGTGCGGGTTAAAGTTAGGGGTTAGAACTTAGCCGGACTAAGTTCGGAGGACATTCGGTGGGGTTTCGTAGGGGTTCCGTAGTATATAGTCTGGCTCCCCTCGCACTTTCTTTAGAAATATATAAATTTTTAAACTATATATTTAATTATTCTGTCGCTATACTCGTATTAGAATATATTTACATATACGGCGTGGTATATAAACCGGTACTACACTGACACTAATTAGTAGTTCGCTTGTATTATTAACCTTACTATAAACAAAAAAGGTCACAGGCTATAAAGCGAATTTTAAGCTTTAACTTAAAGATTATTTAATTATATTTTCTTTAAAGGGCATTTTACTTTTTCTAGATTGTGGAGGGAAGACAACTTCTCTCTTGAGACTCGACTAGGACTATTATACGTTAAAAAAGAGCTATTATAATCTGACAGTCACTTTACGAAGATTGTCAAGTTAATATACTTAAATCTAAAACGTTAGACCTTTAAGAAACCTATCTAGAAACCCACCGAATTGCTTACGAATTGTATCCGACACAATGGCGAATACTTTAGCGGAGCTAAAGTTTATTCCGGAAATACTTAATAACACAACTATACTAAGAAAAACGACAAATCCTGGCTTAGTCTTTACAAGAGACGTAATAGAATACTCGCGGAAGTTCCGTGAGTCCTATTACGACGGCTATTTTAAAAGAGAATTCCTTTTTTAAGACTTTTAGGAGTACTTTAAGGACTAGACAGTAAACGAGTTTAATTTAATTAAGGGCACAGAACACAAATACCTTAAGGACGACTTACGAGCTTTTAGTGTGTTTATATAACGAGGAAAGGGGACGAGGACGGCAAAGGCTTTGGTAGAGATAGTGTAAGCTAAGGAGAATTTATAATTAAAGGACTAAGTGGAAATGTAATTTCGGAATTACCCCGAATTAGTACTGAAACAGCTCCAGGAATTAGTCTCTCGCTTACTACCGCTGTTCTCAATAACACTTTAATAGAATTAACCCCTAATGTCTTTATAACACTAACTAAAGGTTATTATTTATTCCGTGAAAGAAGACACTCTTTTAAAAGAATCAGGAACGAAGCCTATAAAGACAATTTAACTATTAAGGTCACTTAAGATTTCCCTTACTAAAGGAGATAAAGCCGACGATTTATATAGTATAACCCCACCAGTAGTCCTAAAAAAGGAGTTCTTATTTACTCTTAGGAGGGATCCCTTAAGTAATTTCTACTTATGGAAATTAAATAACTATGCGTTGTTAAATCCTACACTAGCGCTAGTAATATACTCACGGGACGGGTTACTACTACTATTTAAGGTTCCTAGGACTATCGGACCACATACGGAGCCGATTCGGCTATTATAATATGTTATAGATTTATTAACCTTAGACTAGGCGAAATCGTTGGTAAACCTTATTAAGATATATATTAAGGAGCTCTAATATAGCGAGGACAAGGACTACTTAGATAAAAAGCTCTAAATCTTCGCCGACCTGTGTTAAAGAGTATTAATTAAGACTAAGGTTTAAAACCGAGCCTTTCCGTTAATATTACGAGACGGAGTTAGTTCGTACTATTACCGGTACCTCTAAAATAAGGGGTACTTATTTAATAAGCTTGTTAGGACGACTCGCGAACACTTTAAGACGGAGGAGAGAATTAATAAGTTCTTTAGCCGGTGGTTTAGTCTGACTTTCTCGTTATTTTAAAAGGAGCGTTACTAAAAGGGAAAGCCGGTACTAACTTAATTAAAGAACTTCGCTAAAGAATTACAGAGTATTTAGCTTGGCCTAAAAGACAATAATATACGGAACAATAAGACGCTCCGCGACAAGCTTATATAAAGAGTATTAGGGAACCCCCTCTTTAATATAGCCTTATTTAAGGCACCCCTTACCTTTCTTATATTAATAAATAGTCTTTGCTCCGCCGTCGGCGTTAAAGTAACTCATAGCTCGGGATCGAGGGTAAGTAAGTACTCCGGATCTAATCTAAATCGCTACTAATCCTACGTCGTAAAAGGAACGGCTTATTACTCCGACTACAGGATGAAATTTTTAAGTGGAAATAAACGCGGAGACAAATTCTAGCCTATACTAGGCTATATAAGCTGTATTATTTATAAAAAGACGGACTATTATAGTAGTCGCCACTTTAATAAAGAGTAAGTAGCGTTTAAGGCGAGATACTTCGTTACACGTAAGGCCGAAAGAGTGAGAGCCACGGAAAAGACTTTTAGGAGCTACTTAGCTTATATTAAAGGAATTAACCCTAATTTAGACTAAAACCGGACTATATCCGGATACTATTTAGAAGGTCACGAGGATATAGATTTAGACACTTTAATAAATAACGACGACTTATTAAACGATTCCGACGACAATAAGAGCGATAGAATTGTAAACTTCACGACTGTATTTATAGCAAGTAATATATAATATAATACGCAGGAAGTTATAGGGCAACTTAAGGAAAGGAAGGCTATACACGTCTTAGAGAGTAAGATTAAGAAGCCTGTAACTAGTAAGGCCTATACTACGTAATAAACAGACCGATTTTTCTAAGGCCTACTAATTAATATAAGGGCATTAAATAAAAACACGGGAAGACTTAATTAATTGCGCGTATTATAGCGAATTTAAGATATTAAGTTTAACACTAGCTAGGCGGGCTAGAGCCGGATCACATTCGGTGCCAGTTCGCGACCGTCCCTAGGAGTCGCTATAGTTAATACCCCTACTAGACAAATAGACTTCTAAATCGTGGACGTAGATATCCCGTTTCTAGTTTATTTATAATAGTTAAATACGCTTAACGCGTAATACAATAACCTGCACAATGTCTTGATTTAGGGCAATAAGAAGCACTTAATTGTGCAGAAGCATAGGCATTTATAGCTACTTTTGGATTAATATTGTCAACTGCTAGACACTTTTACTAGAACAATAAATACGTGTCACTTAACCGAACTAGAAATACGTCGGCTTTATAGGCGTTTTAGACACCCTTTAATAAGACGTCTTTAACACCTGCTAAATCAGGCCGGCTATAAGCATAACTCGGAAATCATATTAAGAGTTAAAGAGATGTGTAAGTATTGCCAGAAACATATAAATGCTTTATATAAGTTCCGCTTTAAGCTACAAGACAATGTCAACTTCAATTATATAGTCTACGTTAATATCGCGATGTTTAAAAAACAATATACCCTTTACATTATAAATAGAATAACAGGTTTTAGTGCGGCGAAACTACTTTAAAAGGCCCCCGGTTCGACTACGGCTTAGGCTACCTTTAACGTATTTAAGTTAATATAGATTAACACTTACCTTAGACCCCCGGATTTCGTCGTGTACGATTATAGTACTAATTTTAATTTTAAAGAGTTTTAGAGTATACTTAGATTTATAAGTAATACTTTTAAACTAGTACTTGTAGAGGTATATTATTTAATTAGTAAAGTTAAGCGATACTACCGCCTATTACGCCGTGCCTATAAAATCGTTACTAAAGAGTACCTTAAGCTAAGCGACGAAGATCGACTGCAAATAGTAGTAAAAGTAGTGAACGATATAGTTAGACTTAATAGGCTTATCCTTATACTACTTGTTTTCGGCGTATACCTTAGAATAATAGAGTTAGACCTTTTAAATCTATTAATTAAGTAACGTGCAGCTACGGTTAAGAAAGTTATAAAAGAAGTACAGAAAATTTATATAACGCGCAAAGTTAACGATGCGTTAGCTACACGAAACGGCCCCGGAACCACTTATATTTACGATCTTTATTTTAATAATTAAGTTTTAATATATTAAGAAAGTAAAAGATAGATAGGACCTTACGATTTCTTAAGTATTAAAGGAGAATTATATAGGATTAATATAGGAAATAAGAGAATACGTACGTTCCGATTAACTATAATTCGTCCCTTTAAAATAGACACCTTTGGCATTAAACGACAGAAAGAAAACTTATTAGAGGATATTTATAAATAACATCTAGGATCCCCGGTTAAAAACGCCACCGAAATAACACCGAATTTACCCCGAATCGCTATTTAAATTCTATTTACGAAACATATCTTAGATTTACTAATTATTAATAACGATTATAATACTAAAGTGTTTTTAACAGAGAAGGAGACAAGGGACTAGGAGCTATTTATTAAACTTCGTACTAAAGGGAAGATTACAGCGCTTAGACTACTATTCCAGCAGTCTCGAAGGACGGAATACGAAGCACTTATTAAAAGAGGTGTTTTTATGCCTATTTATAAGGACGACCTTAAAGTAAGAGGCCACTATATCTTTAAGTTAAGAATAGTAAACGAGGTTAAAGGCAAGGAGACGTTAGCTTTATATAAGAAGTTAAGACTAGTAATTTAGTGCTTTAATAATAAAAGAAAGAGAGAAATATTAACTTAGTCTCTAACAATCTAACGGTCTAATTAACGGTTACTTATATTTCTAGCCGCTACCGTTAAGCACCTAAATCGCCTCCGAAACTAGTCTAAATCCCATTTAGCTATTAGGGATATTACTTAAGCCTACGTCTAAGTAAAGACAAGGCTTCTCCGAGACATTTTTACATAGCCACCAGAAGAAATCGCAAGAGATTTCCCTCTTAGCACAATATTTATAATAGTACTACCGTTATATAGTATACTTAAGTCCGGAAACTATTAGTTTAACACATATTATAAGCACTATATAAAGAACTTACAAATAGAGACATTAATATACGACTTATACTTACTAATTAGTACTAAGGAAAACTATGACTTTAGAGTCGTAAGGATATAAATAGACGACACCTTAATTTTAGGAAATAATAACTTCTTAATAAGAGAGTAAAATAAGATTATTAAGGCCGGTTTCTTAATAAAGCTAATACGAGTACTTTTCCTTACTAAAACTATTACGTTTAATAGGTGTACAATTACTATAGACGGGGACAGCCTTTATATGTCTCAGAAGGGTCAAGGAGTAAGACTAGAGCTAGTTAACGTAGGAAAAGAGGACTATAAGAAGGCTTATAAGGAGTAACGAGCTCGTGCGGCCTATTTTATTATTATATATTAGCCGGAAGTAACATTTAATCTCTTAGTTATAGCGTAACACTAGGATCCGACGAAAGACGACGTTAGGGCCTTAAACCTACGCCTTAAATAGTAAATAAACAACCTAGAAAGAGGACTTCAATACGTACTAGTTAACTTATAGTCCGCGAAAGTTTACGTTTTTATAAACGGTTTTTTTGCTAATAACAAGGACCTGAGTTCATAGATAGGTTTTGTATTAGTAATTAGTGCCGAAACGGTGGGGGATACGCAGTTTACCTTAACTAGTAATATCGTACATACTAGCTCAATAAAATGCAAGAGAGTAACTCGTGTAGTGCTCGCATTGGAGTTGTATATTATGGTAGCTAGCATTGATATATTAATTTCCCTTAGTACTACTATTAATATAATAACTGACAAGCTTGGTATTTCACGTCTCCTTACTATCGTTTACACGGATTTTTTGTCTCTTTATGAGTGTATTGTTAAGCTTAGTACGACGAAAGAGAAGCGCCTAATGATCGATATTATAGCTATTCGTTAATTATACAAACGTAGAGAGCTGACAGAGGTTTAATAAATTAATAGCACTAATAATCCTGCTAACGCTATAACGAAGAGTGCTCTAAATAAGGCTCTTCGGGATTTTATTAATACTAATATACTTACTATTAAAATAGAGGGTTAGGTTTAACGGTTAGCCGGAGCTGATTTAAATTAGTAACAGAGGGGTTTCGCGCTCGTTAATTTTTTATTTATATATTTCCTTATAACTCTTATTTTATTAATTTATTACTTATGATTATTTTTATATTTAATTAATTTATAAAGTTAAAAACACACTTAATTTAGTTTTAAACACCCTTTAATTTAAAGCACTAACGGGCGGCCTTACGACGACACTTTAATAAGGACAAACTGCCGGTTTTATTATAGGGGGCTACTCCCGTATAATAGTATAAAGAAAGTGTCGCCACAAAGAACTTATTACGAAGTTAATTCGAAACAAGGCCGAATCCCTTACTTATATATATTTAAGAGAGGTTCTTCCTTCTCTTTCGCGTTATAGCGGCGACTTTAGTAGGGGCGCTTAGTAAGAGGATTATCTTTACTGCTGTCCTCCTTATTACGCTTAGTAGCGGCAGAGGAGACGACGGTAAGGAGCTGACTTAAGATTAATATTGTTTTTTATAGTTAACGTTATTAATACTTAAAAGCTTTAATATTAAAAAGGAATAAAGGGGGTTAACTTATTACTTGCGCGTTAGTAAAGCCAGCGATTTCCCGGTGTATAGCGCGGGTTTTCTTTAATAACGTTAACAATAATTCCTTTGTCGTTATACTCGGGTGGTACCACTGATTCCGGTTTAGAATCGACACATTTAAGGGGTAAAATCTTGTGTGGTAAAATGTGTATTTAAGGAAAGGAGAGTTCTGTACGAGAGCTCTCTTTAAATACTCGATAAGCGAGTATGTGAGTAGAACGTAACGATTATTAAACTAACACTGGCAGTTTTTCCTTTTCGAGAAACGTCTCCCTCGAACTAAATATTAACTTAGTAGCTAGTAATTAATTGAATAAATAACGACGAGTCTCTAAATACAAAGAAGCTGATTATTCTTTATTCTTATTTATACTCTCAAAAGCCTTAGTACTGGAGTTAATATAACTGGTATAAGACCCCTTGCGGTGGAACTTATCGGCTATTTAAGTTAATTTGGTACCGAAGCGAAATTGTCGTTAAAGTACACGAAGCTTGCTAAGACTTAATTTCTAAATCGAGTAACGTGGCTTTAAAGAAAGGGGGAAAAATCGGAAAAAGGAGGTATCGAAAGGAAGCTTGATAACTAGTAATTTTAAGGCGTGTAGAAGAGGGGATCGAGCTGGCTTAATAAAGAGGTCGAAGTTAGCGTATTGCTGTAGGAGGTCGTCTGCGGCAAAGGAAAAGGGGTGTATTCGAAAAGAAGTAATCGTCCTGCCTTTTACTTGAGAAAGAATCTCACCGGCTTCGAACTTATCGCTGCGGGGGTCGTTGCAGCGGAGAAAAGGGGTAATTCGAAAAAGAAGAGGTCTTTTAAATAAGTGTTTCGAAGGAAAGAGCTTTGACTAGCTTAGTAAAGAGGTCGACGTTAATAATTTTAAGGCGTGCAGAAGTCGTGTAGTGGACACAGTAATTTGATATTATGTAGAGAGCGAATACTACACGTAAGAGGTTAAAAAGCCTTAAAAGTATTATCAGAATACTAAAAAGCGAATATTATAGTATTCCGAATATATCTCCCTTAGTATATCGTACGAAGTAGTGGAGAGCGAATACTGTATAGCTTTAAGGATATCTCTTCGAGTTTAGCTAATTAACTTGTTAATTAATTACTAAGTAATTCGCAATTAATTAATGTCGTTATACTCGGGTGGTACTATTGATTCCGGTTTAGAATCGACACATTTAAGGGGTAAAATCTTGTGTGGTAAAATGTGTATTTAAGGAAAGGAGAGCTCTATACGAGAGCTCTCTTTAAATGCTTGATAAGCGAGTATGTGAGTAAAACGTGACGATTATTAAACTAATATCCTTAGTAGTCTTTAGTACGCTAGCGGCGGCGACTAATAATGCCGAATTAATTAATTTAGCGGCAGTAATAATGGCTTCTTTATTTTTCGCTTTAAAGGCGGTAATTAAACGAAGGTACTTTTTAGTAATAAACTACGGGATCTGTTATATATTAGTAACTGTATATCTAAAGTACTTTCGGCGAGGATTTGGATACGATTTAAAATAAGAAAAGAAATGGGAATACTTACTAAGTTACACTGAGATTTCTTTATCGCGTAATACGCGTATTTCTTGCTCTTAGGATTGTTAAAGGAGTATTCGTGGGACGGGTTCTTTACGAAGAGGCGGACGCACCGAATGTAGCATTTGCGGTAGGCGACGTCAAGAGCTCTTGTAGGAATTAGTATAGGCACTGTTTTTAGTTAACACACTGTTTCCTTACTAAATTATTTCTAAAAAGTATATTTACTTTTAGATTATTTATTTAATTTAATATAGTCTTTTTAGAAATGTCAGTTTTTGAGTTATATTAAACGAATTAAAGAGATCAGAAAGTAGTATACGTATAATAGTTATATATGTGTTGACTAAAGAAGACTTTAAACTTTTAAGGGGAGGCGATATATATATATTTATTACGTTATATAATACTAGGGGTTCTTATTATTACTAGTTCTCGCTTACGCCTCGCTTTGGTACTGTACTATATTTAGACCCCTTTTAGGGCACTTTCGGCGCCTTGTCGGATCGGGATTAGACGTTGTTAGGTACTCTGTCATTTTGTTATTATTGTTTTTTATATTATTAGTTATTTGCTTTTACGTGTATTAGAAATGGTTTTTTTAAAAGAAGTTCTGCCTGTATTAGTTTATAAGTCCTTATATAAGTATACTTTAGTCTAGAAAGGGGGTGCGGGTTAAAGTCAAGGGTTAGAACTTAGCCGGACTAGGTTCGGAGGACATTCGGTGGGGTTTCGTAGGGGTTCCGTAGTATATAGTCTGGCTCCCCTCGCACTCTCTTTAGAAATACATAGATTTTTAAACTATATATTTAACTATTCTGTCGTTATACTCACATTAGAATATATTCACATATGCGGCGTGGTACATAAACCGGTATTACACCGACATTACTATTAGCTTTACGCTTACTATTAATCCCTTAAAAGTAACGACTATATTATTATAAAACTAGGGTTACTAGCTAAGAGAACGCCTAGCGAGTTCCAGAGTTAATAATATAATTAGACTAATAGACAATAATTATTTAAAAGTTTGCGTTTACTTAATATTTATAAACGCCGAATTAAAACATAAAACTTTATTAAGAATCTAAAGGGCTATCTCTAAGGTTATTAAGCCTAAGAACGAGAACGCTACTAGGTATTTATACTCCCTTAGAGTTAAGTAAGTTACGCCTATAGGGAGTATTCACCCCCCTAATATTACGTCCACCCCTTCTTTCCTTTTTATTTTAAATATAAAACCCCTTTTACGCTCCTTACCTTCTTCGACAGTATCCCGACACTAATATACCTCTATAAAACTTCTAGAAACCTCTAGAAGTAGCCACGCCAGTGTCTTAATTAAAGAAAATATACTAATAACAAATCTTATATTAATCTCTAAGAATCAGAAATACTTAAATCTATACCTTTTTAGTATACAGCGCTTCCCCTAGCTAATTATAAATACTAGCGCTATTGTCAAACCTACTTCTATTACTAATCCTTTATATACTACAAAGCCTTTACGTTAACAAGTATAACGTATAATAAAGCCTAAAAAGTATATATAATTTAGACTTAACGGTCCTACTTTACACTAAAAGCCTACACTAAAAGTGGCCACTCTCTAATACACACGCTAACATATAAACCTAAATTCTTAAAAACCTAAAAGGTATATAGTAAAAAAAGAGACGGGAACCTCAGAGCCTTTATACCCTTAGAATTAAACAGACCCCCCTTAATTCGTTCTTATTATATAAAGAATGTATTCTAAAGACTATACCAATTTACTTTAAAATATACGAACCTAGCTCTCTCTCGTACACGAGTCGACTATAAAAGCCCCTTCTCTCTTAACTTCTTCTCTTTAACCGCGAGATAAGCTACCGATTTTAAAGCGACGTAAAAAAGCTTACTAACGTCTAATCGTTAAGATCTTCTTGATTAACGCCGTAGTATTTCACATGTAAAGTAGACGGAAGTCCGAAGTCGAGATATTCGTGGTTACGTTTTAAGAGATTAACGCTTTAATTAATTAAAGAAGTTAAGAACGAGAGAAAGCCGCTGCCTTAACTGCTCTGACTGTCGAACTCACTCACCGTCGATAGTTAGCTACACAGTTTGCACTTTTTATTTAAGAGCTAGACATAAAACTAATAATTCCCCCGGAATACGCTAATTAAAAACACGTATTCTCTAAAGTAAAAAGTAATATTCTCCCCCCCTACTACTCTTACGACTATAAAATTAAGCTAAAAAGAGAGGGTAAAAAAGCACTTAAGTATTTACTACTTTATAAGATGTCGGCTAAAGAGCTTAAGGCTGTTAAAGAATATATTACTGACAACTTAAATAAAGGGTTTATCGAGCCGTCTTAAACACTGTTCGCCGCCCTTATTCTATTCGTTAAGAAACCGAATGACTCTCTACGGTTATATATTAACTTTTAGGTACTAAATTCCCTTACTTAAAAGGACTAATATCCCCTATTTTTAATTAATAAGACCTTAGCTTGTATTACTAATGCTCGTATCTTTACTAAACTAGATATTCGTTAAGCTTTTTACTAAATCCGAATAGACCCGGCATTAGAGGAATATACAACCTTTTGTACGAGATACGGCGTATATAAGTGTAAAGTTCTTTTATTTAGTCTAATAAATAGCCTTACTATTTACTAGCGTTATATAAACGACATTCTCTTTGACTACCTTAATAACTTTTATATAGCGTACTTAGACGACATCCTTATTTACTTTAAAGATCCCTTATAATATTATATTCACGTTAAAAAGGTACTTTAACGCCTTAGTAATGCCGGCCTATAAGTTAATCTAAAGAAGTATAAGTTTGGAGTCACTAATACTAAGTACTTAAGATTTATTATATTAACCTTTAGTCTAAAAGTTGACACTAAGAAGGTCGCTATTATTCGTGAGTAGATTTACTCTAGCTTTATTAAAGGTGTATAATCCTTCCTCGGTTTTTACAACTTTTACTAGAGATTTATCCGCGACTATAATATTATAGCGAAACCTCTTATTTAGCTCACTAAGAATAACGTTCCCTTCCGCTTTATTATAAAATATAAAGGTGCCTTTAACCTCTTAAAATATACTCTTACGTCTGCGCCTCTTTTACGACACTACTAACAAGATTTGCCCTGCTTCCTAAAGACGGATACTAGTAATAGTGTTATAGCAAGAGTCCTTTCTTAATAATATAGAAACGACTAGTTCCTTGTTACTTTCTTTTTAAAAACTATACTACTTACTAAGCTCAACTACGCCGCATACGACAAAGAAATGCTAGCTATTATTAAGTCCTTTAGGCACTAACGTGCTAAGTTAATAAGAGCCCCCTACTAAGTCCGTATTATAACAGACTATAAGGCCTTAGAATACTTTATAACTTCTAAGTAATTAAATATTAAATAAACAAAATAGGCAAAGTTTCTAGTAGACTATAATTTCATAATTACGTATTATTTTAAAATCTATAATCCTTTAGTAGACGTACTTTCTTGTAAGTTAAACGAATTAGATTAGTAAAATTCCGCGAAGAAAACTTAACGCCTTTAATAACTCTTACGCTAAGACTAAGTTAACCCTCGCTTACTATTTATAGAGTTACGGCCGTTAGACGACGTTAACGCGCTAATAGTAAATATTAAGCTCGTTACCCTCACACTAATATTCTTTATTATATAACAAATACTAGAGGCTAATCGTACCGCTCTCTCCCTACAAGCTTTATATAAACAAGCTATATCAGACTCCCTAGGCAAATTCAGCCTCGAGGGCGACCTCTTACTTTACGACGGCCGCCTTATAGTTCTTAATGTTAATTACCTCTAAACCCTCCTTATATAAGAGGTTTATAATCAAGTCACCATAGTACACCCCAGTATTAAGAAGACGATTCAATTACTCTCTTCTCAGTATTAGTGGCACAAAATTACGTCGACAGTCTAGTAATATTACCGTAATTGTTATACCTATTAATAAATCTAAGTCCCTTAGGATAAAAAGCCTAAACTCCTTTATCCCCTCCTTGTTCCGTCTTGACTATAAGAATATATTATAGTAAACTACTACTCCTTTACTAAAGACAAGCACGGATTTAATAATGTTCTCGTCTTTATTAATAAATTTAATAAACAAGCTGTTAGTATCCCCTACTAGAAGACGACAGATGCCCAAAAGCTAGCCATTATATATATTTACTATATATATCGTTACTTTAGCGCTCCCTTGACTATTACTTTTAATAGAAGTCCTTAGTTTGTTTTTAGGTTCTAGACCGCCCTTAGCTAAATCCTCGAAACCAAGCTATAGCGGTCTACTGCTAATTACTTATAAACAGACGGCTAGACTAAAGTTTATAACTAATACTTATAGAGACGCCTTAGACCCTTCGTTGCTTATTATTAAGATAATTAATTAAAGTATTTCCTTATTATAAACTACGCTCAAATGTCCCTCCCTTACGATTCTCTAAGAGGACTCTCTCTATTTAAGGTCGTTTATAGATATATACCACGCACGGATTAGGATTAAAAAATTAACTTACTAGACTTAGCTACCCCTGCTAATAAGCTTAATACTTAACAAGCCATTAATTATACTTAACGTTATAAGAAAACATAAGATATAGCTCGGTCGAACCTCACTGTGGCCTAGGCCAAGATAGCCCGGTCCTATAACGCTTCTCGCCGCGATGTCGACTTTAATAAAGACAGCCTAGTTTGGCTTAATATGCGTTACTTTAAGACACTCCGTTTATTTAAGAAGTTAAATATACTAACTAATAGACTATTTAGAGTAATCGAGAAGGTAAGACACTCGTACCGCCTAAAACTACTAGCGAGTATAAAGGTCTATAACGTCTTCTTAGCTAGTAAGCTACGTAAAAATCCTAATAATCCCTTACTAGGCTAAGTATAAGATGCCCCCCCGCTAATTAACATTACTGGCGACGACAAATAAAAACTAAAAGAGGTACTTGCCTGCCGCAAGAAGGGCAAGACTTTGTTCTACTGTGTTACTTAGCTTAATTAAGACGTTAATTTAGACTAATACGACGCCTTTAACCTCAAATATACTTTGTATAAAGTTAAAGACTTTTACCTTAATAACTAAAACTAAGTAAGACCCCCTACTAAGCTCCCTTAATAAATTAAAGCATAAGAAAATAGTATTAACGACTACGAGGACTTTAATAACAATAAGGAGATAGACTAACGCTTAAAGGCGAGCTTTTTTTAAAGGGGGAGGTAGTATAACGACCGTCGACGCCTAAAGCCTTATTTCCACCGGCTCTACTTAGTACTTCCCAATCGGGACGTACCGAGATTACTATAATACTAGGTATACCGACCTTTTATATATAGACTTCTTTTCTCCTTACCTTCTTTCCTTTATAATTGTAAATTCTAAGTTAATACTTAGTATCGTCATATGTCCTGTGTTAATATGTGAGGCGTCAGTTACACGTGATTGCCGTCTTTCTAGGGCAAGCGTCACACAAATAGGGTTAGTTTATTAGTAACTATAGGCATAATACTACGGAATAAAGATAACGTAGCTTAGTTAAATATTAAAAAGACCTCACTTTATTAGTAGATTATAGGCTCTATTATATACCTCTTAAATTAGACGAGACTAGACATCACATATATTGTCCTTTAATTATAATAGTATATAGCTAAACCTATAGAAACGCACTTATAGTATATAAAGCCTCTCTTATAATACCTTAACGCGACGCTTAATGACGGAATCACTTATAGAGGCGATAATATAATAGACTATACTATATTTAACTATTATATAAATGTTACGTGGAGTACTAAAAGCGACAGGAAGTCACTCTAGTCGTTTTTAATACTCTTTAGTAAAGCTGTCACTAGCTAATCTACTAACGTTTAGAAATCGATAGCTCTTAGTAACGAGTATTTAAAGATAATAACTGTTAGCGACAGATTAAGGGAAGTAATATAAATACTAAAGTTATAAAAAGACCTAAGAATTAGCCTTATAAAGCCTTTGACTCTTTACCTCGATAATATAAGTATTAAAGCCTTTATTAAGGAGCGTAAATTTACACTAAAATCCAAGTATATTAACATCCGCCACTTTTATATTCGCGATAACATGGTTTTAGCTAGGAAAATAACTATATAGTATATATTAAGGAATAATAATATAGTAGACGCTCTTACTAAGGCGTTACTAGGCCCTGCTTTTAAGAGATATAAGGGTTATATAGGCCTACTATTAAAGAGCTAAGAGTAGAGGCTACACCAGAATGGAGGCTAGAATAAAGGCCGGAATAGACACATATAAAGGCTACAAGGGAATATAAACACATAAAAGACTTGGAGATAGTCAATTAAAGTACTCTTATATTATAACGCAAGTAAGGAGGCTATAGGGTAACTAAACTTTCTCTAAGAGGGAAATATACGCGCTATATAACTAAGAAAGCCATATTATAGGAGTTAATAAGGCCTAGAAAACCCGAATACGAGCCTTAACGTTAGAATACAAGCTTTAACGTTAAGGATACAAGCTTAAATTAAAGAGCTCAAAATACTATATTTAAAATTTAATATAGAGCTTTAGAGTAAGGGGTATATTAGAAATATAGGCTATAGCGTAAATCTTAGTACGTACGTATATATAATCACGCTGCCCCTATTTCCCCTATTACTCTGTACGCTCTCTCAGATAGAATTCTATATGCTTTTCTATTATTAGTGTTTAATAAAGAAACTAGGATATTGACCACCGTTTATATAAGCCTTAATAGAGGACGTTCACTCTTTTAAATGATTTATTAATTATATAGAGCCTCTGAGGATGTTTTGGCTGCGTCTTATTGTGTTTAAGGTCGTTGGTGTTTATAAAAGACTTAGACTTCCTACTCTCATTTTAATTAGTCAATTTAATATATGACGTTAGCGTAATATAACCTAATTAACTGACTAATAATTCACTACTCGGCTAGTATATAATAGTTAGAGCTTACTATTTTATATCTTACACTCTCTGAGGGTATTTTTATGTGAGTGACTTACTAATTAATTTTTCCTATTCTTACTTGATATAAAGGCCTGTTTCCTAGCCTCCTCTTGGTCAAAGTAGAGCTAAATAAAGATTGTACTTAGTATATTGTAACGATATACTTTAAGCATTTGTGTAACGTCGTAACTACTGATCTCTTATCTCGGACACGGTTTCTTTAAGTGGTTGGTTAAGGAATTGAGAATAAAGGACTACGTTGCTAAAACTAAAGACTTTCGAAAGTATAAATAAGTATATAAATTTTAATTTCTGTTATCCTTATCTTTTATAGAGAAGATATATGCTAGAATTCCTGTAAGTTCGTCTTTAAACTAAGGCTACCCCGAATTTGTCTTATCTTATAGTATATAGACGACACTATTTACTCTTAGCCCTCCCTTAATAGCGAGAAGCTCCCTGATGTTTTTAATCTCGACATTCTTGTTATAGATCGCCACTCACTTATTCGACTGGACCGCCATAGTAACCCGGTCCTTAGCGGCGTTTAGGGAGAACTGGCGAGGGTTGTCCCTTTTAGTAGGCGTAGCGCTAACGTATCGTAGTGCACTATAGTCGCGGTTGATCGCGTACGTCAGGATAAAGTCCGAAGCGATAGTCGCGTTAGTGTCTACTGGTGACGGGATATTAAACGACGAGTCGTTCCGTAGAGATATAAGGAGATATCTGTTGTCCGGCTGTGTTATACCTTTGTTAGCTATTTTGAAAAGATAAAGTTGTGCCGATATTGAAGGTTTCTTACTGAGACTACTAGCTCTGAAGCCGTGATGCTTCTGTTCGTAGACGTGGCACTTAATCCGCTCACGACGTTAATCTCGTTTAGTTCCACGAACTGTAAAGTCTTATTGCTTAAGTAAGTCACGCTGAAGCTGACTAAGGTGTTAATGTTCTGATTTAAAACGTAGAAATAAGTCTCCTTATTACCTTGGATAAATGCTCCGTGTCTTAGTGTCGAGCCCGCGCGGAGCTAGATTCCTTATTGTTTTATTATCTAGTCGAGCGTCTCTAGATTATAGGAGATCTTAAAGACGCGTATAAGATCCGCGCCTAGGTCCAGAACAAGTATAAAGTCTCTGGTAGGATCGACGATGATCTCGTGAGGAAGAGGCTACGTCTGGACTAAGTCGGGGCCTTTGGAGGGAAAGGGAAAAGTAAGAGACTGGAGCGTCTCCACGCTTTCGGTGTTGTCGATATTATAAGTGCTAACGTAACTGGTATAACTGTCTTATAGTTAGACTCTAGAGTTCTTGGAGTAAGAGATAAAGAGATAAATAAACAGCACGGACTAGTATACTACCCTTAAGGCTTACTTGTTATTTCTATAAAGGGCGGCGTGAGTTGCGTTAATTAGAGTCAGAATGTTATTTAATAGGCTTAGAGTTCTGCTGCTCTAGATAGCGAATGACTTTAGACTGCCGTTTTGCGAGCCCACGCCTGCCTTAGTGTAGTATAAAACACTCTTCTCTTAGTCTAGAGTGATCTATAACGGGATAAGACTATAAGCTGTGGTAGAAGCAACGGTAACTAAGGAATAATTACTTAGAGTGCCTTAGGAAAACTTAAGGGATATAATAGTACTAATATAGGAGGCAATAAAGAGCTATATTATTAAATAAGTACAATTAAGTATTATTAAAAAAATGGCCTTAGAAGATTAATGGGAGATGATAAGACCAGTCTTCGAGCTATATTGATTAAGTACTGTGCGATAGATTTTAAAACTTCGTATGGTCTTAATGTCGCGAGACTATATATTTTAACTTCTGGATTGGCTTGGCTTTTATTACCGCGCTTCGCTGGAGTGTCCGCTCTTCGTAAGCCGGTTCCGCCCCGTGGAGCGTAATGCGCAGCCTTATGTACGTTAACGCACGAAATGATTTTTCGCTATATAGTCTCGTATTTCTAGCTTTACGTATCCCTTGTCTTTGATTTCCCGTTTTCTCTCTTAGAGTAAATAGTTCTCACGTAACGGATGCTCTTTAGACAACTTCTTTACCGTGACCTTAGATATTATTTATTAGTCTTTAAATACAATCAAATGACGAGCCCGTATGATCTCGAGCAAATTACTTAAGATAAAAAGGTAGAAGAAAGCATTGAGCGTGTTAAGATTAAAGGACAACCTTTCGATGGTCTTGTGTAGTATAGAGAGTCTAAAAGTAGCCCTAAAGAGCTCAGAGCCAAAAAGCGTTTCGTTCTTAAGATTGACCTAACAATTCTTCCTCTACTTTTACTTATATTGTTCTTAGTATCTCTTATAAGTATTATAGCGCGTCCCTTTAAGCCGGATTAAAGTTTAAGTCCTTAACTTGTTCTAATTATATGAAAAGGACCGCGGCGACATTAGATATGTATATACTACCGGAATAGGGAAAGAACTTAAAATCAGCGCGTAATAGCTTAGTTTATGTACTTCGATGTTCTATATTGGCTACGTGATAATGGAATTACTAGTGACGTTGTTCCTAAAGAAGGTTATTACTAGGATCTAATTAGCGTTGGCTCTTGTTTCCTAGGGGACTTTTATTACACTGTGACTCCTAAGCCCTTCTCTAGGCGCGAGAACGATAAAGACATTTACTTACAGCTCTTTAGCCTCTGTGTTGCTCGTTCATAGCAGGCTGTTGCCGGGCTTCGAGTGCTCATCGGATGTGGTGAGGCGTTTATTTAAGCTGCCGCCCTTTACTTGACCTTTTTCTACAAGAAGGACGAGATTGTAACGCGAGCCTCCTTTTATTACGCTATATTTGCCGTTACAGGTAGTGCTAACGGCCTTTTGAGTTATACGATTCTGTACTATTTAAATAGTGCCTACGGCTAGTTAGCTTAGAAATAGATCTTTTTTATTAAAGGGATAAATAACCTATAAACCTCTATTGTTTCATATTAAGCTAGACTAACGAGTCTTTTAGGTTTAATGTCTGTGTTCTTTAGATTCATTATTTTCTTTGCCCTACCATCCTCCCCTAAGGATATCGGGTGGGGTTTTAGTGTTATAGAGAAAGAAATTGCCTTTCACAGATATCGAGAAGTATATAACATCGAAGGGGACAAAAGGATTCGCGGTGTACAGTTAGTAGGCACCCTCAAGGAGCCAAAAACTTAGTTTTACGGTACTCTCTTATCGCTAGCTCTGTCTTAACTATTCTACTAAAAACGCTTATAGTTAGCATTTATATTACTTTTAACGTCAGCCTCGCCGCATTCGAGAACTTCCTCCTTGTGCTTGTTAAGAGTTTTGGCTTCATTACCGTCTAGACTAATCTCCTTACTATACTTATTTAGGTATTCACGGCCTATTTTATTATTATAACCGGCATTGTGTCCGACCGCTAGAAAAAACGAGGCTAGATTTTAATGGCGAGCTTCACGATAGTATTAGTAGGATATATAATCCTTCTAGTAAGGCCGTCAAAATGGGTATAGTTTGCCGCAACTATAATTATAGGGGCCGGAACTTATCTTTAAGTTACGATTCTTCTCGCTTAGGTTAATACTAATATACTTAAATATACGAAAAAGTATTAAGGGGTTATAATATTTTTCTCCTTTAGGCGTGTCTAAAACTTATACTAATGTTTAATAAGGGCTACTATATTAACTGTCACACTTATAATCGGCTAGTGTTTTGCTATTACTAGCTCGCAGAACTATAGTAATCCGCCGTACTATTATAGAGGGAACTTATTCTCTCTTATAATAATAGTGACTGGCTTTATTTTGACTAGAATCTTTGTCTAGTTCTTAAAAAGAAAAAATACTAAAAAATTGGCTCTTTAAGGTTTAAAGGAAGTAAAAGCTACGAGGGGTATAAATATTAAGGAGATCTAAGATACTTATCCGGACTTTATATACTATCTCTAGAGCCACAGGTAAATGACTATTTTCTTTTAAAGGATAAGGCGGTAGAGGACATAAGAGGGACAATTAGTGCGGTAGTAGTTCTCTTTAGTGACATCCTCGTTTATTAGAGATTCTTTAGCCTATTTAGTCTTAGAGAAGAATTAAAGGGTATATTTAAAAGGCTCTTGGCTCGAACGCCTAGAGATAGTTAGCTAAGTTAGCTTAAAGGGCTATTCTATAAGCCGAGGAGAAATTGATTAATAAAGAGAAGTTTTAAGCGAAAAATGTATTAAGTTCTAGCTTTTTAACTTCCGTTTGTGACATTAAGTCAACTTATCGTATTACTTAATATACTAGACTCACGAGTTAGATTCGTATAGATCTAAATCTAAAGAATTTCCGAACTACTTATCACTCCTACTACTGTCTTCTTTACCGACTTTAAAGCGCTTGTATCTTCTGCTACTATTCCCTATAAGTTATATACCTCAGTTCATTTATATCTAGTAGAGAATGTGGATGATTTAAGGCACAAGTAACTAAATAAGGCGCTGTAGACTTTATCGTTTCAAGGATTATATTCCCGTTATTAAGGCTCAGTTAATACAAGTTAGAAAACCGTGCATATATTCATTCAACACTCTACAAGACTCTATAGTCTACGCGTGGCAACACCGGAGTCGTATCCAAGTTCGCCGCGAGTAACGGTTTCGCACCGATAAGGCCGAAATGCACTTTCTCGCCTGCCACCAAAATTTTAAAACATCGCTTTCAAGAATATATTGACGTATCTCGAACTCTCCTATTAAATTATACTTACTTATTTTGTATTTCGTGTCGGTGAGTTGATACAATGACGCTAACTTTGTACGCCTTTATTAGGCAAACTTAGGCCTTGACTAAAAAGACCTTTCTTATCGCTGTTGTGCGGCACTGGCGTTCGATATTCATCCGCGCTATGCTTTTGCTAGTTGTATTTGACTTGTTGCTGTTAAACATTAAGAATTTCCTTATTACTCGTAATGGCTTTGGCGTCGGAACACCGCTGCTAGTCTAGAGCTTGGCCGACACCCTTTTAAGTACTTAGAAACTTATATTTGTGACTCTTTTTGGCCTCGGACTAGATGTAGTAATAGTGGTGAGAGATTTGGCGGACAATTTGTAGGCTAAGAACCTAATCTATCTCACTAAGCCAAATGACCTTATCACGATATGTAGAGAGAGCCTGTAAGGTACCTCGGACTGTTTTGTTACTGTAGTGTTCAATGACTCGCCCTTAATAACTAGGAGAAATAGTATATGGAATTACACGATTACACGGATTTAGCCCTAGGCGGCGGGACTTTTTTCATTAGCCAGTAAAACAACGACCTAAAGCGGGTGTATTTACTTCTCTAGGTTACTATTGACAACGCAATCACGAATTCGTCTCTCGTTCCTAATGGATACCTATACACCTCTATCTCACAAGGCACTTAGGACGATAGCGTCCGCAAAACTTACTAAGGCCTTATTATCTCTACTTACGGAATTGCGTTCTTTATAGGACTAGTGCCGTCAATCTCTTAACTAGTAGACATGATCACAACGGAGCGGGAGTTAAGTATAACCTAATTGCTTAATACTATAGGCTGTTTATTTGTATCTCGCCTTTATAGTTATATATTAGTCTTTGAGCTCATTTATTTACCTTGTTAAATCGTATTCGGTATTAGTATGTATTGAAACATCGCCCGGGGAATATAGCTAACCGTCTTAGTCTTCTCGACTGAAGTTTTCTGAATATTAAGTATTATGGTTCTTATTTCTTAGTAAGTCTTTACAGGTATGGCAATTGTAAGTGTGAGTGTGTTTGTAGTTATGTTCTTCTCTCGCGCTCAATTGTCGGGAATTTATAACATTCTAGCCTTCCTCGTTGTTGGCGTCATTAGCCAAATTATTGACCGTAGAAGCGCCTCAACTATAGTGACCGAAGTCCTTTCTACTCTGTTCCTTAGTATGAACTATATGTTCATACTTGGATACATCAGGCGATACGAACGTCAAGATCACCCCACTAAAATACTTCACGCTGTGACGTCTACTTTAGATTAAAGCAGTCCATCGAGAATAAGTGGCGTCTTGTTTTAGGTGTTTCTATGGCTCCAGATTATTATATATCCCGTATTAGCGATTTACATAGAAAAGTGGATCTATGGAACGAAAGGGAAAGGGAGGCAAATTGGTATAAAAGCCGGTGAAGAAGCTTCACTAGTAGCGCTCACGATTACTAGTCTCACTAAGATCTATCCGCTATCCTTTTACTAAAAGTGGCTTTCTCGCGGTAAGGCCCACGGTATTGTTGTAGTCGATAATCTGAGCTTGGTTGCTTATAAGGGGCAGATTCTTTGTTTATTTAGTGCTAATAGAAGTGGCAAGACAATTACTTTAGATATAATCGGTGGCCTTTAAAGCTTAACGAAGGGTTCTATTGACATATATGCTGCGCTGTCACAGCTAGGTATGTTCCATTTGTTATGACATTTAAATTAGGACTTGCTTTCTCGACGTAAGATTTGGAACTATTGGGTTGGGGACTAACGTATTCGAATAGATTGGTTTAAGTGAAATCGTACAACCGCACTAAGGTATCCCTTTTTGTAGTTATAATTGATTTCTTTATACTTTTTAGCTAATGAGCGTATAGCTGCTAATATATAAAAAGCTGTACGGATACTATATAGTATACGGTATTAATATAAAACACTCCTTACGTTTCGTACGTATATTAAACGCTCATCAACCCATAGGCTTCTAATACTATACGAACGCTTGTCTTAGTATTAATGTCCTAATAGGAATATCATTCTCGCCGAGCGATCTAAAAGAACTATGATCTTAACGACCTATTTCTTGGATGAGGCCGGTGTCTTAGTAGATTATATTGCTATTATCTCTCTTGAACTCTTGAAATGCGAAGGCTCGGTAGTTGAGCTCAGGACTCGACTCGGTTGAGGATATACGGTTTATCTCCCCGGTACTATAAGCGATTTTAAGGTTGACTTTTTAACTAAATAGCTTCGGGATTAAACGGTATACGCTACGCTAAATTCTACTAAAGCCGCAAGGCTTATATCTATGTTAGAATTATTAGGTTATGGGGAAGTTTTAGTGAATGGACCTACAGTCGAGGATGTCTTTCTCCGTGTTACTTAAGAACCGCACACCGTCGGAATCAAACAGCAAGGAGACGAAGATAGCAGCCTCGACTATAAAGACAGCGCTTTAGCGCCTATTATATCGTGAGCCGTGTTAAGAAGTGAGATGAAACTGTTTACGAGCTAAGACACTTCCTTTCTCGATTAGTCAAAGGTATTATTTCGTAAGCGTCTTATTATTCTTTTTTAAAACTGGCTACTATATTTTATTGCCTTTTTAATCTTAATTGCGGCTACTCTAGCTCTTTAGTCTTTTTTAAAGACTTATAAAGCTCCACTATACTCGGGTATTTTATTTATTAATTTTCACCTGGCCTAGCCGCTTAATATTTTATATCTCTTTAATTAGATTAGTAACTTGCAATTCCTGGCTAGGCCGCTATCTATTAATTAGACATTATATAACGTTGTCAGCTAATTCCTAATCAGGGAGGGACTTAATATATCAAACTATATTAATCAATTTATCTTCGAGAATACTCTCCCCAAATTATAGTAGCACGGGGTAACACTGTATACGAATGTTACACCTAGTGTACTGTTTATGGATAGTAACATTACTGCTCCGACTTATGCCTATCTCGGGGACTTTAGTATCCTCCCGTTAATACTTATTTAGAACTTATAGATATAAGTTCGAACTGGCATTCCTATCCCTGTGTACTATACTTAGTTTGACTTGCTTCTTTCGGTAAGTGACCCCTTATAGCCCTACGCGTGTGTCTAACTGATTAAGAACGGTCCTAGAAATGTATTTCAATACATTGTAGTAAGTGTAATCATCTGCCAAGGAATGTTTATGCTAATATTCGTAGTACTTTGGTTTGGCGTAAGCTATCTATCCGGCGTTCTTTGCACTCTACCTAACATATAAAAGACTTTATAAAGTCAGAGCTCTCTAATATTCGAACGGAGTCCGCCCTCTGCCACTCTGGTTCTCTTATGGTTATTCGACTTTATCTTTGTAATTGTGACTACTACTGTTTGTACTAAGCTCATTTATGGATGTTGCGTGGAAGCGCATTATGTGGAAAACACTAGGAAAAGTAGCACCTAGTCGTTTATTTATCTTAATAGTACACAAATCTTCCCTCTTTTGCACATAAATATACTGACCCCTCTTAGACCTACTTAATAGAAGAAGCGGACGCTCTTGTTACTCGCGCCAGGATTATCTCTAGATAGCTCCTCGCCCTCGGCACAACGGACTTCCTTCGCGAAAAATATGGTAACGTCTATTACATTTACCTCGTGCTTAAATCCGTACCTATGTCCCCTTTCGAAGAGATTAAACACATTACGTAGTAGATCGAGCGTTCCTTTACTGGCGCCCGCTTTGACTATTCGTTTAGTAGCCATTATGGGCAAATCAAATTCTCTGTCCTTACTAGTATAGCTAGTATTAAGGAGGAAGGACAAGAAGCTGTAATTAATATAATTCGGTCTACTTCTGAGAAGCGCAAACCTAAGATTAGTGGCGTTAGAGCTCTGTTTAATTTCTTAGAATAGCGTAAAGATAAAATAAGGCTTGATTTTTATAGTGTGGGCGGGACGACGCTTAACTAGGTGTTTTTAAATATTATTACCGTTAATAATGTGGCTGAGGAGGGCTATGACGCTGTCTACTATTAGGGGAAGAAGGGAAGGAAGTAGTCGTGGTTTTGAAAGACTGCTTTGTTATAAGAGTATTTAAGCCTTTCTTTTTAATAACTAGTATCTTTATAATATATTTTTAAAACTCGACTTATAGGCCGAGGCCTTATTAAGTAGGTCCTAATTCTTAATAGGTCCCTATAGGGACCTATAGTGCAGCCTAAAAATTTACTTATAGAGTATACCTACTAAGTTGTACGTAGTATAGGTCTATATTAGTAAATGTATAGGAGCGATAAATATAATAGAGCGGAGATTCAAGAGCGGCGAAATGCGTTTTAGACACTCTCTGTCCTAGAAAAACACTTCTCTCTCCTAACGGGTAAAATTTGTTACTTGCTATTATATAACTGTGACGTTCTACTGCCAGAAGCCGACCTAATAGACAAATTGTAAAAGTTTTTCTTGGCACGCATTGGCCTTGTACTGTTTTAAGAGCACATTTATATTAATCTGTACTCGGCGAATGGCCTCGAGGGCAGGCACCGAGGCTCAGCGACAAGTAGTTATCTCGCGCTTAGACGTGGACCTGCGGCACTGGTATAAGGGATTTGAGAAGGTGTTTGTTGGTGGCCAAGACCGACTTGACTAGTGCTGAGTGTGTCCCGGCTATCGAGGTCGAGTTTATATATTATAATTGCTGTATTATAGTTTACCGTCGGAGTAGTAGACAGCCAGACAAGGTCTAGTGTTTGAAAGAGGCGAGAAAGGATTTGAACTTGCTTAAAGTTCTGAAGAGTATTTCCTGGGTCGAGAAAAAAGCCGTCTTACGAAGGTAAGAACCCTCTAAATCAAATTATATTGTATAAGGCGTCACTGACGTTACAAACTCTATACCGCGCTATCTAGATACACGGCGACGGCGACGGCGACGGATCTTATTCAACGGATAAGCGTGTTACTAACGAGCCAAACTAAACTAGGCACGAGGCGGACGCTGTCTACTCCTTCACAATCCGAACCGCAAAGCGAGACGGCAGTGCTAAGTCCCGAAATAGTAATGTAAGTCCTTAGCGATATGTTTTCTTTCTAGAGACTTTACTATATAATTATGGCGCTAGGAAATACTAAGAAGGTCCTTATAACACCAGCTCCTCTATATAAGCCACGTCTCCTAGTCACCGCTAGTAGCCCTCTAGATCTACTCGAGTACATAGACCTATTAAACTTAGAAGATTACTCTGTCGGAGTGAGTCTTGACTTCGACAGTAGAGTAGAAGATCCTTTTATACTTTCTCCGTCAGCGCCAGAAAATCAGGACAGTGGGGGGGAAGCGACCTTTTAACGAGCCTCGGAATATTCGGACTGCAGGCCGTGGATAACAGTCGATAAAGATATAGATGTGTGTGAGGCCGGAGTGAGAGGTCGATCATAGACTTGGAGAGAGGGTTAATATGAGCGTTTTCATAAACGGTTCTAGTAAATCCCCCGTCCTTGTTTTAGAATCTTTCTCGGCCACTAATAAGAAGAGATGATAACAATTATCGGCCGAGTAACGTATTTAGACTATTTATATCTTACTTTTAAAAATTATTTATACTTATTATAATCTTAATTAAATTATGTCGTGCAATTGTTGTGTCAAGATGCGAGTGGAAAACTCGACTAACCTCTACACGTGACTACATTTAGGAGATTTATTACGGAGGAAGAAGGACGTCCGAACGAGTGATTAGTGTGGAACGGAGAATCTATAGTTTACAACTTCGATAATACTCTAGTCGGAGTATGGAAGACGTGTTATGTGGTTATTATGATGAAAGATAACATAATAACGTAAATGTGTGTGATTAGAGGCTATACGCGACTACTAAGATAACTATAATCTATTTTCCTTTATTCGCGATACTCTAATGGGGTGTTTTGATACTTTTATATTCAGTGGGTATAAAGACTTAGTATAGACGCTTATTTTCTTGGCTGTGCGAGACATATTAGATATTAGCTAGTAGAGGTCTTTGTAAGCTTTATACTAACGGGCTTTAGTAGCGTTCTAGGTTTTTATGTATAGTGTGTGTCACGTGACTTTTATTTACTTAATAGAACTATTTATATACGTATATAAAACATACAAAGTGGCATAAATAACTATTAATAATTGGAGCTTTTAAGACCAGAGCCGGAAACTTTATTACCGCGAGGTGACGACGCTGTGTAGCGGAGGCGCAGACGGGATTACGAGGCCCTTTTATTAGTAGTGCGTCAACTAACGAAACCTACTATTGTATACGTATACAAGTATATAAAGTAGCACAAATAACTATTAATAATTGGAGCTTTCAAGACCGGAGCCGGAAACTTTATTACCGCGAGGTGACGACGTTGTGTAGTGGAGGCGTAGACGGGATTACGAGGCCCTTTTATTAGTAGTGCGTCAACTAATGAAACCTGCCATTATTAAGTAACATCTACGACTATCCTTATAACTTCTTAGCCACGGGCATATATTTCTCGCTCTACTGTCACTTCCGTCCGCGTTTCTAATTAATCGGTCTATGCTTAGATACGTCTATCGCAATCGTCCCGTACTATAAATAATCGGGGAAGGGCAAAGTCATATACCTCTTGTCGACAGGCTAAGGTGTTATTGCCCGAGTTTTTGGAATTCTAGAGGCTGACAAACAATACACAGCTTCGATGTAATGCACAGTCGGTGTATCCGGCGTCCTGTTCACGGTGTAAGAGCCGGAATCTTAAATGCGCATTTGACCCCTCTTTTAAGAGGCTTCCCGTACGAGGGTAAGCTTCCCTTAGATCTACCTAGATTAGAACGCATGAATGTCACGGGCTTATGTTTATAAAATCTGTTTAGTCGTCTGGAGGAAGCTACTAGGAGACTAAATTAGTTATAGACCGCTCTTGCGCGCTAATTAAGCGTATCACTTCCTGAAATCCCCTCCCCGGTCATTTGCTTTAGTACCCCCGAAGAAGAAGAAGAGCCGTGGAAGAGACTTAACTACTTTAGCCTCTGGGATTATAATAGGGCTAGGTTGCGATTCGAGCCGAAGTAGCTGGGAGATGTTATACTTGCGACGGAAATAATATCAGATCTCTTTATTTAGTACGTCCCTTAATGACTTTGCTTTAAGAGCACGGTAACTTAATGATTTAGTTTCTATTGTTTCCGGCATTGCTATTTGCTTATTGTCGATACTAAGCTATCTATTAAAGAGATTTACTTGTCTAGTCTATTACTCTTTTGGACTATTGCCCTTATTTCGTCCTAGTATGACCTAAGCCACCCCGATTTTTATTAACGCCTGGCCGATCCTTACTAAAAATTGTTATACGGAACCTTCTTTAAGCTAATCTTATCTCTAGAGACTATTTAAGTAATTCTCCTTTTATATACCTGGCCGTTTTTAGTTAGGCATTAGTATAATGAACTTAGCCTAAACTATTACGGATTAGCCATTAGCGCAGTACTATAAATAGGCCTTTATCGTCTTAGCTATTCTTCCGAGTATAAACACTCTAAAACTTCCTTATCTTATATCGAGTCGGTTGTGACTTAGATAGCTTACTTTTAAGTCAGTACCTAGTAAGTGCATTACTAGTGTATAACTTATTTAGAATTAATCGTTTCTTAGTCTGAGTTTAAATATAAGGTTGCCGCTTACTTTAGGTTTAAACTTATATTTAGAGGTAATCTGTTTGATGTATTGCTATGTGTTAATACTTAAGAAGTTTACTATATAAACTGAGATTCAACGGCATATAGCACGATATATATTAGCTCTAGAAGTTTCATATAAAGTTCATTCGCGGACTTCTCTTGTCCAGATATTTAATTGTGAATTAGATGTTATTAGACAATAGTTTAAATAAGTATAGACTTACTAGGTTAAATTTAGTCTCCTCACAGCTAGGCTCTACCTATACGCTTTATATTTTACTGCTCATCCCGGCTAGCCTCGAAATACGGTGGAGGTAGCAAGTTCACGTGGTTTAGGGGTTTCCTCGCGTATATTCCTCTATTTGGGACTTGCTATAATAGTCCGACTAATCGAAACCTTTATAGAAGGATGCGTTTCACCTTCTATGAGCTCCACGTCTGCGACGTATATCTCGTATAGCTAGATAGAAGGGAATGGGGAATGTAATAGCTAATGTAGTCGCTTTTATCTAAAATGATATTTTTAGGTATTATTTTTTGCGGGTTACTTCTTGTTTTACTTCTTGTCTTCTGAATCTGAAGTAATAGACAATGATAACCGCAAGGCTATTAGCTATCTTGACCGTATTTATAAGATATTTACCCAACATTAAGACTCTAAAGAACATAAACTTGCAGCTTAGAAGCTCGAGATACTGCGAAATCTGGTCGATTAAAAGAGTAAGTATTTATTTATTACTATAAAGACCCGCCTGGGAGTAAATCTATATTATAATACGCTGTATACTATTAAGGAGTTTAAATATTAGACTCGTGAGTGAGACTATGTACAATCTACCGGCATTAGTCCAGGGCATTTATATACTTCCGAAGTTGGAGCTGCAAACCCCATCGATTCACTCCTCGTGGAAATATTGCCTCTTAGATGGGAATATAGTTTCTCGGACATGTGGGATACGTCTTGGTTAAAAGAAGTTATAGATTTTAGGGCTTTTACTTCTTGAGGAGTCGTCGTTCTGTATAATCGGATTAGATCGGTAGCTGTGAAAGCGCGTCTCTTCGTCTTATTCGAGAGACTAGTAATAGCGCCGAACTGCGAATTTCACTCCAAACTGCGGACTTCGCAATCGAAGCAAGACTGCTAAGTGTACAAAAAAACCCCCTAAAAAAAACCGGAGAAAAAGGGTAACTAGGAAGAGTTACGACTACTACTAGACTATTTAATATTTCTCTATTATTATATTATATAAAATTAGGCTAGGAGATAACGAAGTAACGGGAAGGATCCCAAGAAATTTCTAGGTTAACTTTATTTAAACTAGAATTGTCGTAAATTAAGTCTTTACGGAGATGTTCTTAGATAGTGAGCGAGGCATACATTACTTGTAGAGACTAAACGTTCACTTATGTAACTTAACGCTCCGTTAACAAAAAAGGAAATATCTCCTAATTAGTTCGCTACGGCTATAACAACGAAATTATAACTCCTAATCTTACGTCCGTTATCGTTGAACGGATTCGTAGGTACCTGGCCGAGAAGCATTTCTATTGTTAAACATATCTCTCCTTAGACTTACCTAAGACTACTACTGATAGAAAAACATATAGAATTCTATTTAAGAGAGCGTATAGAGTAATAGGGGAAATAGGGGCAGCGTGATTATATATACGTACGTACTGAGATTTACGCTATAGCTTATATTTCTAATATGCCCCTTACTTTAAAGCTTTATATTAAATTCTAAATATAGTATTTTAAGCTCTTTAATTTAAGCTCGTATCCTTGACGTTAAGGCTCGTATTCTAACGTTAAAGCTCGTATTCGGGTTTCCTAGGCCTTATTAACTCTTATAATATAGCTTTCTTAGCTATATAGCGCGTATATCTCCTTCTTAGAGAAAGTTCAGCTACTCCGTAGCTTCCTTACTTACGTTATAATATAAGAGTACCCTAATTGACTATTTCCAAGTCTTTTATGTGTCTATATTCCCTTGTAGCCTCTATATATGTTTATTGTGTCTATTCCGGTGTAGCCTCCACTCCTAGCTCTTTAATAGTAGGCCTATATAACCCTTGTATCTCTTAAAAGTAAGGCCTAGTAATGCCTTAGTAAGAGCGTCTATTATATTATTATTCCTTAATATATATTATATAGTCATTTTCTTAGCTAAAACTATATTATCGCGAATATAAAAGTGATAGATGTTAATATACTTAGATTTTAGTATAAATTTACGCTCCTTAGTAAGGGATTCGGCACTTATATTATCGAGGTAAAGAGTTAAAGGCTTTATAGGGGTTATTCCTAGGTCTTTTTATAACTTTAGTATTTATATTACTTCCCTTAATTCATTATTAGTAGCTATTATCTCTAAATACTCGCTGCTAAGAGCTGTTAATTTTTAAACGTTAATAAACTAACTAGTGACAGCTTTATTAAAAAGTATTAAGTACGACTAAAGCGACTTCCTGTCGCCTTTAGTACCCCACGTAGTGTTTATATAACAGTTAAATATAATATAATCTATTATATTGTCGCCTTTATAAGTAATTCCGTCGTTAAGTGTCGCGTTAAGGTATTATAAGAGAGGCTTTATATACTATAAGTACGTTTCTGTAGGCTTTGTTATATACCGTGCTAGCTAAAGAATAATATATACTATATTTAGTCTCGTCTAATTTAAGAGGTATATAATATAGCTTATAATCTACTAGTAAAGTGAGGTCTCTTTAATACTTAACTAAGCTACGTTATTTCCATTCCGTAATACTATGCCTACTGTCGCTGGCAGTCTAGCTCTATTTATATTCGCTATACTAAACCTTTTTAATACTTTAGACGTATAAAGAGTTTAGTATATTCTAAGGGTTCTTACTAAGCGATTCCGATTAATTTAAAGTCTAATAAACATTGTCACGGCGCCTAGGTCCTTGCCTTTTTACGTCTTTAAGATTCGTCCTTTAAAGTAATTAACGTGTTGTTTTAGCCTTATAATTAATATATTATTAACGAAGACGAGTACGTACGACTTTTTAGCTTTACCTTAATAAATAAAGAGATTTAGATCCGCATTTAACTGTATAAGACTAAGCTTAGTCTTTATAGTCTCTTTTACTATTAGCCACTACTCCTTAGGTGCTTGTTTTAAGCCGTAAAGGCTCCGCAAAAGCTTTAGGTACGCGTTTCCTTTTCCTTTTAGCTCTAAGTATATTGTTTTAATAAAAAACTATAGTATTTCTATATATATTTCCTCCTTTAGCTTCGGGTTTAAAAACGCGGTATTAATATTAACGTGGTTAGTTTTATAGTCGCAATAAGCAGCTAAAGCTAGTAGTACTTTAAGTGTTATTAGCCGTAATACGCTAATATACGTGTTAAAGTAGTCGCTACTATGTTATTACTTAAAACCTCTAACTGTAATACAAGCTTTCCTCTGTGCGAGGGTCCTATTTAAGTGTAGCTTGTTACGTAATATTAGCTTTAAAGTAATTAGTTTCTTACTAATTAAAGGTTCTTTATACCGTATTTTATATATACTAATAAAGCGCAACGCGCTATATTCTTCTTTAATTGCGCGCATCTATTTAACTTTGTTTTCCTATAGAGCTTACTCTAGCGTAACTAAGTCTTAAATTAGTAGTGCAGTCGCGCCTTTAGCTCCTAAAGCTGTAATTGACTCTCTATATACGCGTCTTGGCTTTAGTTATTGTTTATACCTAGACTCCGTAGGCTTAAAAGAGAGGTTAATTAGTCGTTAATTAAACGACTACGTAGTACTACTTCTTTACCTTTGCGCGTTAGTATTACGTGCTGGCCTCTCTACTAGAGGTCTTTGAATTAGTGTCCTTATAAAGCCTGTTTCAACGTCTAGCCTCCTTACTAGAGGTCTTTTAGAGCCTATTTCAGCGTCTGGCCTCCTTAGAAGTCTTATTACAGAGCCTGTTTCAGCGTCTGGCCTCCTTAGAGGTCTTATTACAGAGCCTGTTTCAGCGTCTGGCCTTCCCTGTAAAGGTCTTCCTATAAAGCCTGTTTTAACGTCTGGCCTCCCTAGAGGTCTTACTACAGAGCCTATTTCAGCGTCTAGCCTCCCCACTAGAGGTCTTGTTATAGCTCTATTAGCTGGCCTTTTAACCTTTAAAGGTCTTACTACTGTCTTTACTTTACTTATAACTAGTCATATAATATATTCGTTAAATTTAACGTTTATAAAGATTAACTCCTATTGATTTTCTATATTTAATAGCTTATATATATATAAGCTAGTTATCCCTATTAAAATGTACTTCCCTGGCTATATTCTTAGCTTTAGCTTCCTAAGGAACGTTGCCTTTAGCCTTAATAGCTATACTCTTACTTTAAATACTTTATAATACGACAAGCTAGCTAGTACACCTTCTTATGCCTCCAGCGGCGTTAGCCCTTTTACCCCTTAATATAATAGTGCCTTTATTAGTCTCTTGTTTTTAAGCCTAGCTACGTGTTTTACGGTATAATACTAAAGACTGTCCGGCTGTTTAACGTCGTATAATATAAACCTGACAATCTTAAATAATTAATATATCTAATACTCTAATACCCTATTAAGCGACTATTTATATAGTAGCGATAGCTCTAACTATATACTAAGCTCTTATAGCTAGCGTATAAAGGCATTTCTAAACTCTCCTTTGCCGTTATTAGTGCGCTAATACACGACTACTTGTCCCTTTTAAAGCTCTAATTAAGTCTTTAATAGCTTAATTTCCGGCTATATTACAGCAGCTGTTTTATCCTTAAGTAGCCGTACTTAATATACTCGTGTTACGTCGTTTACGACGACTAAGTAATACTTATACCCCCTAATTAACTAGCACTAAATTCTTGAAATATTAACGTGTAGCCGGCGTAGTAGCGTATTAGCTCTAGTGTCGGTCTTTTTAGTAAAATACTCCTTTATCTTACTAGCTAGGCATAATTCGCAGCTCTTTTCCCCTTTATAAATTATCCGCTTTCTTAGCTTTATCCCGTATCCGGATATTGCCTTTAATTTGACTATTTCCTAGTAGTTTATATAGCTAAGCCGTCTGTGTATTAGGTCCGGTATTGTTTCTTGGTTTTAATTGTTATATAAACTCTTTATATATGTTTTTAGCACTAATAGTTCCGATGGCTTTATTCCGACTATATTTGCCTCTGTATTTAAGTCTAAGACGTATAAGCCACTAGCTTTTGTTACAAAGAGTACTAAATTATTATCTTTATAACACTTTGCCCTTGTGTTATTAAATATAATATTAATTCCGTCCTTTATAAGTATACTAATTAATAGTAGCCTAGTACTTCTAAAGTTAGGCACATACTAGACGTTATATAATATTATGCCATCGATTTACACGTCTCTATAGCCTTCCGTAAATGAATATTAATTATTAGCTGTTTTTACTTGTTTGTCTCTCTAGCGTTTAAGGCTTGTAAAGTCGGCATACACACTAAAAAAGTGTTTAGTCGCTCCGGAGTCTAATTTCTATTAATTTACGGCCGTAATACTAGTATAAGCCTATTATACTTCTTTCATAAGGTATATACGGTCTATAAAGTAAGGTTTAAAGGTCTCTAATTAATCTGCGGCTACGTTAGCTATTTTTTTACTCTTGTATTTGTTTTTTTAATAGCTAAACTTCTTATACTTCGCGTATTAGTTCCTGTCTAATTTTATAGTCTTTTTTACTCTTCTTAATACGTCCCTGTAGTCCCCTATTACTTTTCCACCTCTTTAACCTCCTTTACCTCTAACTCTGCTGCCTCTGTAGCCTCTATAGCCTCTATAGCCTCTGCCCCTGCCTTTACTCTTATTCGCCACCTAATTAGCTTTTATTATAGCTGGTTCTATAGTCGACACTACCTTTAGCTCGTCCTTTTATTATAATTAATACTTAATTAGCTAGTAGAGCACTACTTTTAAGTCTTTAGGGTTGTTTTATAATACGCTACGTATTATTTTTTAATTTCTTAGCCTTAATAGTAATATAATTAGCTTTGCTTTAATATTAATATTAGTGAATAAATAAGTGTCGCTAAAAAGCCTAAGCTTATATTTCTATAGGCGAGAGACGTAGTCGTTAGCACTCTTAATAGACGGGTTATACACCTCTTTGCCTAGCTCCTCCTTAATATTAATTATATATTAAGCTCTAAACGAATAAGTAGTCCTAGTGGCTTATATAGCGTCCTATAACACCTTTATATCGCCGGCGTTTATAAGATCTTAATACTTTTTAAATATAGCCGTAAAGAGACTAAAGACAATAATTTTCCGAGCCTCCTTTTACTCCTTTCTTTAAGCTAGTTAAAGAGACGCTGTTGCCGGTAACGCCGGAGGGTTAGTTACTTATTCTAAGATTTCGGCGGCAGCGAGCTCTTTAAAAGTCTTTAATTTCTACTCGTAGAAGTTGTCGTAGACTAGCTTTGACGACTTAGTCGATGATTCCGATGACTTTAATACGATAGGTATAGTAGAGTTAATAGTTGACTTAATAGACGTGTTATAAAGGCTTGATTTAATTCGTAAATAAAGTATATAACGTATAACGTGTGTTAAATCGATTATAATAAGTGTTAATTAATTCTAAGTAGTATTAAGGTTAATTTCTAAACAATTAAAATTGCTACTATAATAAAAAAGTATATAGAATTCTATTTAAGAGAGCGTACAGAGTAATAGGGGAAATAGGGGCAGCGTGATCATATGTACGTACGTACTGAGATCTACGCTACAGCCCATATTTCTAACAACTACGAACGAGAATCAGGCTAACTCTACGGACCATACACGGTCGCCAACCCTACCAAAAAGGAAATGGCCGGGGAAGAGCGATATGGCGATGACTTGGCCAAACTTGACACCGCATACGCACATAAGGTGCTCTATATCGTAGGCAAAGAGTAGATGAAGATCAAGGAGGGTAGGAATTACGGCAAGATGGTATTATTGTAGATCTTTTTGTAGATTAGGGATAACACAAGGCTATGTCTACGACGCTAGATCGACGCGCCCTTCCTAATATTAAATTCGTCTTCTCTGTTGAGGATTTCGTTAGCGATACTACACAGCCTATCTAGGCCCTCGCGCGTCGCGCTCACGATCAAAAAGTACGGCTCATACTCGACTTCGCTTTCTAGTCATGGCAAGTCAAAGGCACAGGCCCTCTTTCCTCTATAGTCGCCGAGATAGTAGACCGCGAAGCTAGTGGATCGTAGGTGGAGCAAAAGCAAATGTTATTCTAGCGAGGCCGCATCTCCGCATCCCCAAAACTTCGAAGAAGTCTAATAGACGCTGCCAGAAACAAGCCCTAGTCTACAGTCCGCGCCCTCTATATCCTGACAAATGCTCACAACCCCTTAGAAAGTGAAAACTTTATGTCTGCGGCCGACTAGTGTAACTATATGTTCATCGCCCACGCCGAAGGCCGGTCCTACTCAGGTTCTCTCAAATATCGACAAGTATGCCGCTCGGTCGTCGTGTCGCATAAACTACAATGGATCTAGCACTATTATTACTTGCTCGTCGCCAACGGCACGCAGTAGAATTTTGTCGAGGTAGAGCGCGACTTTTCTGATCTAGCGCAGCGTATGGAGTAGTTTTTGAGCCATCCTAAGGAGGCGAGGAGAATTGTAGACAATAGCGTTCGGACCTTTCGGGAGAGGTACTTAACACTAGTAGCGGAAGCCTGTTATTAGAGAGCATTAATCAGGGGATGGGGGAGTGTAAGCTTTGAGCGCGAATTATATGAACCGCATAGGGAGGACGGAAGGAAACAGCGCGGCGAGAGATTTGAGTCATATGCGTAAGTTACTGCCCGGTTGAAATTTCCGAACTAAAATAACTGTAGTCAGTGTTTCCGATAGTGATACGGTTGTAATTACTGTAGTAAATCGCCCTTATTGTACCACCAGCCGTAAATACCGTACAACTGAGAAATTACAACGGTGCAAGGAAGTATTACAACAGTGTGAATACAGTGTAAAAGTACGAAAACCGCGCTAGTCCTCCCAACGTCACTTCCTCCACCCACCCCTTATTTCATCACATATCACCCTCCCTAGGTATACTAGCCTCCTACAATTTCGCCTATGACTTTATACACTCTAGAGCCTCAATTGATTGAATTGATAGATTGTTCCGACGATCAGTAATAGTCAATCCTACACTAGAAAAGAGACGCTCTGGATCAGTAGCCATGGCAGGAATTGAGAGTATATCAAGAGCTATTCTTGAGAGATTAGGGAAGTCTCTTCTTTGCCTTGCTTCCATCCACCACTTTCGAACGTCTTCAAAGTCATAGTGTTGTGAGAGCAGACAATATCGAGCATATTCATCTACAGCGGCAGTGGACGTCCTATACATAATTAGTATTAGGTATATATAAGAGTAATACAGTACTCACTTTGTCGCCTGTTTCTCCTTTCTCTAGACAGTGAATTGGTTTAGTAGAGTGCTATAGCCAGCCTGTACCTTGTCTGTACTCACTGATTCTGGTGGTACATAATATACTTTCCAGAACTCTTAGACTTGTTTCCTAGTCTCTAGCACCCAACTTGCGTCCCAATTAGCTTCAATATATTCCCACTTATATACTGGGTGAAAAACTAATACAGTAGCATATATTAGTGTATCGCTGGTCTTCTCATAATATTTCCTTAACTTTGACTAGGCCGAATTAAAGCAAGGCGCTAAAATTGGGTGATCCTTATATTACTCTTTCCCCTCCTCAAAAAGCTCCATGATATAGTCTATTACTAGGAGCACATTATCTAGTGTAGAGGATGTTAATTCTAGTGCTTTAATAGTATGGTTTAGATTCTCAAGGAAGGCGCTATACTAGCTATATTAGTAGTATATTTAAAGCTAATAAAATCACTTACAATTTTGAGGGTGTCCCAGTCTTCCTCTAACAGCTTATCACTTGTTTCCTCCATTACTAAATCAAAGAATTGATTAATTGGCCCCCTTAATTCGATTGCTCTTGTAATTGTCTTTGCCCAAGACAGCCATCGAGTTGAATTGTCCTTTGGTAGTGTTTTTCTACGTGAAATCGCGGGGAACTAATAGTATAATTAGGGCGATGTATAAATCTTAACAGCCACATTATAGAGTCTACCAGGTGGCCTAAATTTCCTCCAGCTCTCCATCTCCTCAACTGTATACTGTGTGTCTAAGTCGATATTATCTGGGTCTATAACAGAGAGAAGCGCGTCAGCGGCAAGGTTTATTATGTGGCCTTAACAGCGGACTCGATAGTGGACTAGATCATATTTATTGAGCTCCCTAGAGGTAATCAGACTTAAAGAAGTTAATGTAACTCAGAGAGATTAAGTAGAAGCTTACTAATTAAGACATGCTTTATTATAGTGTTATTATTAGGCGCATTGTCTATTTGCATGTAGCCTAGCTTCGATGTAATCCCCCATTCCTGAATGACCTCCATGACATACTTAGAAATATTCTCTCCTGAATACTCCCCCTTAACCTAATAGAGGGCTAGTACAAAGCTTTCTAACACACTGTCGTCAGAAATAAAGGTAGCAATAACTCCCAGGATTGTTAGGTTATTTAGTGAGGTCCAGAGATTAAGTGATAGATGAATTTGAGTGTAAGCACTTAAAAGACGACACTGAACTTGCTCTTTCTCGTGATTAAACTGTCTCATTAACCTAGTAGTGACAAGGTCAGAGCTATTAGGAAGCCATACATCAACATCCTCATTTAAGAAGGAGAACAGGGCACGGAAGGCGAAGCACTCTACTAGGCGAATTGGCTAGTTACAAGAAGCTAAGAAGTTAATATAGAGCTTTTCTAGGACATCAAGATCAATTGAGAGGCCAGATACTTCTTCTAAAAGGTGACGATAGCTATGAGGGTGTTTCTTGGCCATAGTAATTAAGTCTTCCATTAAGAGCTAGCGCTTCCTAGTCTTGTTGTCCCTGGAAGACATCTCATTGATTGAGTGTATAGCGCGTAAGTGAACCTTAGGACAGCGTGTCCCACTATTAAGTAGGTATTTTTTGGGGCAATACTTGCATCTCCATTCTACTCTCCCATTAGTCTAGTTAATGTACTTGGTCTCCGGATCCTCGTCTGGCATATGATTAAATACCCAGCAAGTACGTGGCCTAGCTAGCTTGGCCTGGAGTTGCTCTGGATCTAGTAGTAGTAATAATAAAGAAGGTAGTGATGATGAAAAAGGTAGTGGTGATGAAGATAGTAGTGGTAATGAAGATAGTAAGTAGGTGCTATCTATCTCACAATCTCTAACATAGTACGGTTCTACTTATATACAAATTATCACATAGCAAATTGATTATACAATTAGTCAATCTATTATATAAGTCTACTAACTCTAGGAAATTATTCATATGTTTTATTATTATTTATTTCTTACTTATCTTTTAAATACTTTACAGAGTTATCTCTTAGCCTTTAATATATTACTTGTCTACTCTACTCTATATCCTTGCTCTTCCTCATCTATTAATACTCAATTGCAAATACAAGTAGTTAAATAATAGATACTTAATCAACTTGGTTACACAAGTAGTTTGTATACCAGACTGTTTACAGTAAGGCAAATTCAATTGCCTAGTGAACAAAACAGCGCTTTATATTATTATTATTATTATTCCATTTTTTTCATGCTATGAGAGTCTGAGACTATGGAGCATGGTAGATCTTTGCAGACTCTACTGTCCTAATTGTTAAAGTACAAAATTGTGATACAGGTGGAGGTCTCTTCGGGTGGGGGTCTAAGAGCTAGTGAGGGTCGTACCCTAATTTAATAAAAGAAAGTTGAAAGGTGCCGTTTCTGGACTTGGTTAAGTGTATACTGTATCTTCGTCTATTTCCTCCTATTTACTCAAGTGCTATGCCCTTGTAGATATCTTTGTTGCTTTGAGGAAGCTGATGGTGGCCTGAATGCCTGTAGTGGTATTGAAAAGAAGGTCTAGAGTGAGGGGTTGGTTGAGCTTGAGTTGTTTTATTATCTCTCTTCTCTCATCCCCTATTTCTGGGTAGCTTAGTAGTAGGTGGTCTGGTGTTTTCTTTAGTTTACACCTACATCTGTTATTTTCCACGTGATGGAGCTTGTGTAGGTAGGCTTTGTCGTATCCGTGCCCCAGTTTTAGCTAGTAGAACGCGCTTGTTGTTTGTCGGGGAGTACCCGGGGGGATTCTTGGTTTGGAGATGATTTTCCACTCGAATTTGTTGTGGTAAGAGTACTTATTGCAGTGGGGTGGTTTGTCGGCGGCTAGTTTTGCTGACCATTCCAGGTTCTTGAGTTTTTTGATTTGCATGCCTACCTAGGCTAGGCTGCAGACGTGTGTTGAAGGGCGGGCTTTTGTAGCTGCTTTTATAAGGCAGTCAGCTCTTTCGTTTCCTGGTACGTCTTTATGTCCTGGGACCTAGTGGATTGTAGCGTTGGCGCCCTTGTTTTGAATGGTTTTGCCAGCTTAGATAGCTCTAATCTGGCACGCTTGGCCTGGGTTGTTAGATAGTGTTTTGAGCCTCCATATTCCTGCTTGGTTGTCCGTGTTGATATGGAACTCTAGGCCGGATTTGGCTATTGAAGCGGCGTATTCCATTGCTAAGGTGGCCCCTTCTAATTCACTGTTGTAAACTAGCTGGTTCGGTCCAATGTTCCTGGTTTTTTCGTGGTTTATTCGGTCTGAGAGAGGGGCAGTGACTGACAGCCCAATCCCTATTCCTGTCCCTTTTTCTGTGTCTGAGGCGTCTGTGTATATGTGGATATGGTTGGGAGGGCTGGATTTGAGCCTTTCGATGTGACTGGCTGCTTCGTCCTCTTTATTGAGCTTGCTGATCTGCACTTTGTACGGTGTTTCCTTTTCCCATGGGGCGAAGAAATGGTGTTGGATTGGTTCGAGGTCGAGCTCTTCGCTATCGATTCTAGTGGAAGAGTGAATCCGACTTAGCTGTAGAGGGGTTTTTGTCCACTCTCTCTTTCTGGTAGCTTGAGGGTTGTTGATTCGGTAGATCGCTTGGTTTACTGGGTGGGTAGGTGATAGTTTCATCAGCCTGAACGCGTACATTCTCATGGTATTGTTGAGTCTTATTTCTGGAGGTGGGAGACCGCATTCTACTTCCATTGGCAGGACTGGTGTTGTTTTAAAGACGCCTAGGATCTTGCGAAGTGCTAGGTTCTGGAGCCCTTGTAGTAGCTTGGTGAAGTTTTTCTGTCCTCTCCACTAGATAACGGCTCCGTAGTCTGTTATGCTGGTGACGCATGCCATATAGATTTGTCTTAGAGCAGAGGGGGTAAGGCCTCGTCCGCAATTGGCTAGCCTCTCTATCCTGAAGAGAGCTCCCTTAGCTTTGGCTATCTTAGTTGCCACGTGTTCTTTGAAAGATAGTCCGGCGTTGAAGTAGATGCCGAGCCATTTGATTGTCTTTAGGGGAGTCAGTACGTGTTAATTAGGTAAAGTGAGGGTGAAGTTTGTCGCTTTTCCTGAGGTAGACTAGTGTATTAAGTCTGTTTTCTTTAAGTCGAATGCTATTTAGTTGTTTGCCGCGAGTTAGTGGAGCTCTTTTGCTATTTTTTCAAGCATTTTGATGTTCTTTTTCTATGAGTTAGAAGCCGTAGTGAGTGAGAGGTCGTCGACATATAATAACCACGTGATTTGTTTAGATTCGAAGAGATCTCTTATATATATAAGGAAGAGTATCGGGGATACAGGGCTTCCTTGAGGAACTCCTGTGTTAGTTAATGAAAAGTTTTGTATTTGTCCATCGAAGGCTAGCCTTAATAGCCTGTTTTCGAGGAATGTTGCTACCCATGAGATCATATTAATTAGTAGCTCGAGCTTTTAGAAGATAAAGAAGAGTTTGTATTTCGCCACGTAGTTATAGGCTCCTTTAATATCCATGAATAGCGTTAATGTCTTCTAATTGCTTTTCTTGTTTTCTTTAATCTTATTAGTTAGTAGAAGGGCTGCGTCGACTGTAGATTTCTTGAGTCTTCCTCTTATTTGTAATGAGTGAATAAGGTTAGTTATTTTAGCTAAATAGCTGAGTCTTTGTGCGACGATTTTCTTAGCTACTTTTCTAAGGTAATTGAGGAGGGTGATAATTCTGTACGCTTTGGGTAAAGCGTAGTTTTCTTTGTTAGGTTTTACTAAAATAGCTCCTGTTGCTTGTTTCTAGTATCTCGGTTGGTACCCTATTTAAATCATGCTACTGTAGACCTTTATAAATACGCTTAGAATAGCTGCGTATGCTTTGGTGATGATTTCTTGGGTGATACTATTTAGTCTAGGGGATTTTGATTGTATTTTAAATAAGTAAGCATAGTTGAGCTCAGTTGTGGAGAGTATAGGCTAGTCTTATTGGCTAGACTCATTTGGGTACTCTGTCCACGAGGGTTTTTATGCTACTAGTAGTAGAGGAAAAAGTGTGTCTCGGAAGGCTGCGCATTTCTGGTCAAAAGAGGTTTAGAGCTTACTTTTATTGTTAGAGATTGCCGGGATGCGTTGTACTCGGTTGCTTGCTATATATTTCATTGCTTTAAAGATGGATTGAGGGTCTTCTTTTTCAAGAAACGAGTTCTAGTAATCTCTCTTAGCTTTCTTAATAGCTTCGCAGTAGCTATTTCTGGTTGTGTTATAGGCTTAGATTGTTAAATGGATTGTAGGCTCAATACTTCTTTGCTAGTGTCGCATGTAAGTGCGCTTTTCTTTGAGCTTGTCGGTCTACTATAGCTTGGATTGAGGTCTAAGCTTAATTCTTGGGATGGCTTCGTCAGCTGCGTCTGTGATGATCTTGGTGAGTGTGCTAGCAAGGGCTTCTAGTCTAAAGGTAGTGTCGTAGCTAGTGAAGATGTCTCCCTTAAGAATAGCTTTTGAGTGTTTTACGTTTGGTAGGTAATTGAGCCATTTAGAGTTAGGAGTAAATGATGTATTGGCCTTAGTGACTAGGCTCTCTTAGAACAACTTCTAGTCTGCTTTCCTAGTATTGTATTTGTATTACTGGGTAGGGTTTACAACTGTCGGTTCGTTGCTAGCCTTGATTGTGATCTGTAGGGCGTGGTGGTCGAAGATAATGTCGTGGTTGATATTGAATCCCGTGATCTTGTTGGCTACTGCTCTTGAAGTAAAGGCTAGGTCAATCACTGAGGGTCTGATTGCATTGGTTCGGAGGAAGGTAGCTTCGCCAGGTTTGTTAAGTAGCTCAAAGTCTCTGTTTTCGATCCATTCGACTAGCTGTTGAGCTTCTTTGTCTGGGTCTTCCACCCTTGGATTCCACCATGGGTGGTGGGAGTTAAAGTCCCCGCAGAGAATAGTGTTTGTATGGATGTCTTGTATATACAAGCATCTTTCTGCTGTCTTCTGGCCTGAATTGCTTTGATCCGATTGATTGTATATATTGATGATTTCTAGGGTTTCTTCTCCTTCAGTGATTTGAAGGATTTGAATGTCGGTGTCAATTGGGGACTCTCTAGCGAGGCTCACAGAGGGTTTGAACGTTCTTGACACGTAAGTTAGAGTTCTAGGCCTGAATTGGGGCCAGTGGCTGGGGAGGATTTGCGTATAGCTAGAGTGGGCGACAGAAGTGAGATTAATCCATTCCGGCCTTGTCTTTGGCCCGAAGAACCAGGGCTCTTGGACTAGTATAATGTCTGCTTTTGCTTCAACTGCTGCTTGTAAAGCACTTTCAGTGTTCGGTGATGATTTGTTGGCGTTGATGGATATAATCGTAAGAGCGCTTGCGATCATTATTTGCGGATAAGGGAGGGCTTAGTGGGACAATCTTTACTGTCTGCTTGATGGTCGGTTTCGTTGCAATTGCAACACTTTAAGGGTAGGTGTGTGCACGGTTTGGTTTTGAAGCCGCACTCTGGGCAGTGGTGTTGGGCAGTTGCATGGTCTCCAGCGCAGATTTTGCATCGGTAGCCTTTCTTGCAGAATTGCTCGAGATGTCCGTATCCTAGGCATTTCTGGCATTGTGATGTAGGTGAGCATGGGTGGAGTTTTTCGGTTTTGGCGGCTGTCCCTGCTACACAGACTCTTTCTCGTAGCGCTCTTTGTTGCTGTTCTTGGGTCTTGAGTGTGATAATTACGGAGCCGTGGTATGCAGCAGGGTTATCTCTTTTTGTCTTTGCAGTTAGCCAGCGAGGAGGTTCTATTAGCTCAAGCTTAAGGTGACTATTGTAGGTGTAGATTTCCTCGGTGAGGTCTTCCATGCCGTTCTCAGTATTGTAGTCTGCGATAGGAATGCCGTGAACAATGACTTGGTGGTACAAGATGTCTTCTTTAGCTTCCCGGAAAGTGATGAGTTCTCTCCAGACATTTATATGACCAAGCATAAATCTGGCGCTGAAGTTCTCCGTGGTAGTGATGATGAGGTTTTTGCTGAGAGATAGCGAGAGTGTATTAACAACTGGTCCGGGAAGCTCTGCTCTTTTGAAGGCGTCGTTGAAGGAGTTCCTAAGCTGGAGGAAGTCTGGGTGGTCTCCAAGTTCGGGTTTGGTGAGTATTATCCTTCTTGCTCTCTTGGCGCTAGCTCTAGCTTGCTGGGCCTGTTTCGGTTTCGGTTTGGAGGGTCTTATATCTTGTGTTCTCTGGTCTGGAGGGGTGTTTTGGAATAGCTGTGCCATAGTGCTCGAACTGGAGGTGTTAGGGCTAGAGGAGGTGGGTATAGTAGGGTTGTTTGGTGGATGAATCGTCCTTGCTTTCATCATTCTGGCGGTAGCTACGTTAAGCTTGATTGCGCAATCTTGAATGAGGTCTGTGGCGACTGTAATCTTTTTGCCATTAAGTAGATCTTGGAACATATGTAGATAGTTGAGGAGGGTGGATTTGGCGTCGCTATTCGTTTCCAACTCGAGACCCAGGATCATAAGGTCTCTAGCGCGGTGAAGTGCTTCTGCTGAAGTGGTTGGTTTTGTAGTTTTTGTGTATTTTTGACTGCCTTGGAGCATTGGTTCTGGTCCTCTGGCTCCTGTCTTCTTGGTAGGTGGGCGGTGAAGGGTGGCAGTATAGTTTTCTGGTGTTTTGGAGCCATTTGCTCCTTGGAAGGGATTAGGGGCGTTTGATGTGTCTATGATAGCGTTGGGATTGAAAGATTTGGCGTAGTTTCTCTGTTGCTGCGATTGAAGAGGGCTCGATAGCATAAGGTCTCTGTCAGAGAAGATGGAAGGGCCTTCAGGGGTGGTGTGTAGTGAGTCGCCCAGTTGGACTATTGGTGGGGGGGAGGAAGCACTCATATTTGTCGTGTAGGGGTCTCAGTAGGTTGATTCTACTGTTTCCCCTGTGGTCTCACGGCTTTAGAGGCTTGGTTGGTGGTGGTGCTGGTGGTTGTTTGGTTTTGGTGTCCTGAAAATTTTCACGTGACCTTGTGAAAGTTATTATTTCACCACCAGTGGTCGAATGGACCTCTGGGGTGGTGTGGAGGGCTCAGGGGGCCTTTGGAAGTGGTTTGAATTGAATAGAATAAAGGTTTTCGAAGAAAAATTCTTCCTCAAAAAAGGATGTTTTGAGCCTAGCCTTGCGAAGAGGACATAGTGAACCTACCTAGCTCTGACGCAACGGAGTCACGGCGAGAAGATGGGTTGGTAGGAAGACACAGAAGAAGCGCGGGAGCGAATATCATCATCGTTCTCTTCTTCTTGCTCTTCTTGATCGAGACCTTGGAAGTAACAGGGGTTGCACATCTCAGTGCTCTCGAGACCAGAAGCAGGACGCGTGAATCCATTCCGAGGCACCTCATGTTCGCCGACGATGCACCACATCAGCTCCATTGAAATCGATGCTTGTGATGGCTGTTGCAGTGCAACTAAGAATGGTGTGAAGAAGTATAAATAGGTGGCACCGGACCCTGAAGTGATTATTTCAAAAGGCCACCCATCTGTTCTCCTATCAAGTACAATCGGACTACAAGTATGACTCCTTATCCCTCCAAATGCTAAATTAAAAGACACTGAACGCATATTCGCAGCGCCATACCTAGTTCCGGCTCAACACTATCAGTTTTCAAGTCCTTATCGGCGCCTTGTACCTGTGGTGACCATGGAATGGAGCGGGTATGAAACAATCTTGAGCTCCAGGCTATCTAGGATGGAGCTGACCGCCGGAAAGCAATGCCTACCAACAGGTTGTACAAATTGGATACGACAACTCCTATCCGGGGTTCAGGTAAGATGCTCATTTCCAAATCCCCAAGCCAAGATACTGAAAGTCGTCCTTGAAGCGCCACATACACTCCAGCAACTTCAAGTTACAGTCCACCAGGCCCAATCGCATCGATACCGGCAGGGGCCAGTCTTGTCCGATCGGACTACCCCTCCAATGGGTACAACATGGGAGCATCCTCTGCTCTGTATGGCGCTGCCGGACCTGGGTATAACTCGTACTCGAGTCCAAACTCAAGTTGGGAACCTCAAGGCAGGATTTCACCCGAGACCTATGAGGAATATGTGGCGTCCCCAAGCCCAAGTGATTATGTACTTGAAGGTTCAAGCAAATCAGTAAGCAAGTCCAAGAGCGAAGGAAAGGCCCATTCCTAGCAAAGGCGTCCTTCTAATAGAGACGAGTTCAACAGACCGCACTAGTTCCTGCAACGCCCACCGCCAGATTATATTGCCCAGCAGGAGAGAGACTTGCCCCAACTCCCCACAAATCTCGTGGTTCACGAGTAGGATAGTATCCTCACGTAAGTCAACGACCGGCTGTCTCAGTGTGCGTTTGACTTCGTCGCGAAGTATTAATTTCCAATCCCACTGGCCAACGGAGAGATGAGACTAGTGGAGAGACCTTAAGATCGGGAATGGACGGAATGGGTATATCTCTTAAAGCGTTTGGCCACAAAACGACGGATACCTGCCAGGGTTTTGTACAATGGACAGATAAAGCAGTTCATCACCATCTTGGAGAACTCCCTGGAGATGCGCCATGCCGCGAAACACCAATCCCGTCCTCTTAAGGACGACAGGAACATACTTCAGTTAATTTCAGCGGGGATATAGGTCGCCAAAATACTGAAAGATAGTTCTGCAATGGTCGCCCTTGATAACTTATATGTGGCAACTGAACAGCAGATTTAGGAACGAGCTCATAGCAACCGTTACAGGGCTTAATCTCGCTAGATGACTTCACGGCCTCAATGTTAGCTCTTTCCGACGACCTTTGTTGGAAATGAATACCTTGTTTGCGTCTTTGGTTTGCCTGTTTATAGCTTGTGGTGCCTTCTTGGGGGGCTCTATGGGCCGGAGTTCGACGAACACGTATCTCTCATCTTGCCAAGACTTGCCATGCCGTAATTTTGCCGAGATGAAGCCACGAGCAAGACGAGTTTGGGTAGCATTGGATTTCGGACAGTCTGCGATGTTGCGTTTCCTTTTGTAGTATTCAAGATTAAATGGATTTCACAAACTATGATTTTGTTGTGTGGATCTATTGGAGGTGTTCGCCGACTTTCGTAATTGGAATATATTTAGATTGATCCACTATCGGCCTTTTCTTAGACGTATTTCTGTTGCATTGGGTTCTACGCTGTGTGTTTCTTTATCTCAGATCTCCTTGACTTATCGCTGCTGAAGGGCGTCTTGACAGACCTTAGGTCTGTCAAGTACATATTTCTGGGCAACGTGTTAACGGACGTGGCCCTGGTATGTTTGAAAGGTGACACTCATGGATATGCACTATATCATGTAAGTCCCCCCCCCAACCCTTTGAGCCACCATTTACACTAAAAACATCGATTTTGACGTACTAATAATTTAATTAATTGTTAATAGAATTATTTCAAATTTTAAATATGGAATTTCCATAACATGACAATTTCATTCCCAAAATACTAAATAATTTAGATTACGTAATATTACGTATTAAGTGTGTGAAGTTGGAATTTTCAATCCCTATACAAATTATATGAGGAAAAATAATTTATAATTTTCTTAATAACTCTAGTAAACATTAATAAAAATAATTGAAACTAAAATATGCATAAGACTATATAATAGTATTTAAATTTAATATAATTATAATGTTGTACTATGAATAGTAACTCTTTTATTAACTAAAATATTAATCCCTATATAAATATTTGTTAGGAGTTTATATTTTACTTAATTAAAAGATTACTATTAATAGTATCATACTATAACTATAGTTTATCTGAAGATTGTTATATAAGCTAATTAATATTTCAATTCCAAGTTCTTTTATTAACAATTGCTAAAATTATTAAGAAAACTAGTTTTACACCAAATATTTATCTAAATTCAAAAATTCCAACTGTAAGTACTTATTATATAATATTACGTAATTCAAATGGTAAACATAAAAAACTTGTAACGCGCGCTCCGCACGCCAACGCCCTGAAACCTGCGGTGCTCAGAAAAAGGGAAAGTATATGCACGTGATAAGGGGAATTGGCACGTGATTGATCACCTGATATGAGGAATGCGAGGCACAATAGGATATAGCACATATAGCTTTGGCTCATTCTGTGACAGCACGAGAGAAAAGACCTCAGAAGAGAAGCATAATGTCGATTCGAAACTTAGAATACAAAGCTAAGGAGAGAAAGTTCAGGTTGAGGCAAGAAGAGGTGGTTTTATGCCGACCTCGCTTATAGTCACGTGGGGCATGGTTGCAGCCCCCAGAGCTGTAACACATTCAATCGTGGCTCATCGACTAGTTGATGTTTTCCCCCTATTGGTCGCCCATATTATGTCCAATTCAAACATGTTCTTAACACGTGGTTACAGTTCGACTACCAATAACGTCCCACCCCACCCTTTCGCCCACCCCTACCTTTCGCCCACCCTTTTACACCAAAAAAAGTGATTTTAAGGCTTTAATATCTTTGTAAATAATTAATAGAATTTATTTTTATTTTTATATCTATACTTATTAGGTCCTACTAATTAAGTTTCCAAAGCTAAACAAGGCTTGATTTGTAAATAATTACGTAATATTAAATTCTAGTTTTCACATACAAAAAACGTCAAAAATCACTTACAAATAACTTTTTTATAAATGAATAGAATCATTTAAAACTAATATAACATATACTTTGTATGAGAATCTTGTATTTCAGAAAGTTTTAGTGGGAATATATTAGTAGTTACTTTTTTATTAAATAATTAATTTCTCTCATACAAATTTTTTGTATGGGGTTTTATAATCTACTTAATTATACAATTACTATTAATAAAATTAACTTCAAACTTAAGAATAATAAGCTTTGATATAACATAAAACTTTATTAAAGGTTTCAAGTGTATAATGAATAATTACAAAAGTTATTAGAAGATTTGAAAAAATCGATTTTACACCAAATTTGTATGAGAGAAAATTCTTAGATTTTAAATACTTACTTTGTAATATTACGTAATATGAAATAATCAAAACTCAGGATTATGAAAAAACAAATGAAAAATATTCTTAATTATTAATTTCGGCTTTTTTTATTAATAGATTATAAAAATATTAATTACTAAACGTGGCGAGTTTTGGTGTAAAAGGGTGGGCGAAAGGGTGGGGTGGGACGTTATGATTAAGTTCTCAAACGTTATATTGACACCGCTTTGGCCTCGTGAGGGCCGAATTCCTCCTCTAGCAAACCCATTGCAAGCTTAACGGCCCCTGATGCCTTGGTATGTTCTGTTGTCCTTTGTCTCTTGATCTTCGGATCCTGGGGCGTAGGAGGATTTGCCGACGAAGAAGGTTGATGTGCGGGTTGCTTCTCTTACTTGGGATTACTTTTAGTAGTTCAATTGGTATCGAATTTAGGAATGGATCAAAGGGCATTTGCGTTGCTATCCGTTCCCGAGGCTCAGGTATAAGTACCCCCAGACGAAGAAGACGATAGTGATTCTACAAAGTATTTAGGACATGCGACGGTCTGTGAAAAGACTCCCTACCGTAGATATGGCCTCCCTCTGTTGGCCCTCCTGATCATAGAGGAAGCCCCTCTGTATCCGCTCTAGTCGGCCAGCCTCTTCCAGCGACGTATAAGGCGGGCGTTGACCTAGATAGGGTGTATTGGCAGTAGACATAGCGTAGTAAGGAGTCACCAGCACTCAAGGAGAAAATAGAATCATCTAGTTGCTCGAGCAGAAGTACGGAGAAGAGGTTTACGAAGCAGACGTGTAATGAACATCAACTAGAGATTTAGCTAGGACTACGGAGGCAATAGCAAGCAGGGAAGAGGGAAGGAAAAACGGAAAGAGGGAGGTCGTGGGTAGTAAAATGGCAGCAAGCATAGCGCAGCAAACAAGAAGATAGAGGGCAGTGTTTTCCTTTACCCACAAGGTGAAACAAAGGGCGAAGTTCAGGGCGACGTTTTTTAGAAAGAAGAAGCTTTAGAAACCCTCGCTAGCTGGCCAATAGGAAAGATTTAGGGAACCAAGACAAGACTTTGTACAGTCAGCAGGACCACTAATGGGCGGTCGTTTACCCAAAAATTAAACCCTTTTGGGCGATGCTTGTCAGAGCAGTTTGTATGTCGGGCGGGCCAACTCTCTACCGAAAAACACCCCTGCCGTCCCTGTAGGCGCGAAAGTAAACCCTTACACTTCGTTTCAGGGCACTGTTGCAGGTTTAAGTCACGAGTATGTCAGGTGGCCGGATAACCAAATCTCTGCACGCTAGTGGTTACCGAGACTACTTGTAATTGTTACGGCTGGCAAGAGGTTGATACGGCGAGTAGACTCTAGCTTTGTATTTGGGCCTAATGCTACGCTCAGAATCGAGAAGAAAAGACAAGGAGAAAAGGAGAGCTCTCTGTAGGAGGGAGCTCGAGTATAAATACATGAAGGACCCTCCTAATGGGGCCTAGCGTAGTCGAGCGCCATTCACATCAACATGTCGCAGGCTCGCCACCTAGTCTTCCCTATTAGGCTTAGCGCCGTCGCATAGCCAGCGATGCTACGAGCCCGTGTCGGTTAGAATACGAGGCGCATCGTAGGTCGTAACAGTAATCTCCCTGATCGTCTGTCCATAGCTTTTAATACTACAAGCTGATCAACCCAATTGACACTCTCCTGCTTCCTCGCTGTACGTGATTATCCTAGCAATAAAAACCTATTGTAAAAGTTTTATGAAATTCTATTAATCTTGACAGACTTAAAAATCGTAATTTTGGTGTGAAAAGTGGCCCAAAGGGTGGGGTGGGGACTTAACTCTTAGGACTTATTTTCTTACTACGGGGACGGTAACGCGAATCCCTGTGCTGATTAGGTCGACCCGGACCCCAACTCTACGATCTCGGTAGGCGAAATGAGGGGACTTACCTTAGAGACCGGACCCACGAATCAGGGCTTGAGAAACTCGGACGGGGGGCTCCTCCCGAGATGGAATAACGGTACAGAAAAGCCTGTTCTAGGCAGTCTGTCACCTTGTTGCCTACGACGGGAAAGCCATAGTGAGTCACTGAAAATGAAGCTATTCCGAAGGAAGGAGATATCGATATGAAGTAAAAAACAGGGAGTATAGCGAATCCCTGTAAACCAACTGACAGGCACGGAGCCGGCTGTTCGTCGACAGGACCATGGGCGGCATAGATATTCGTGATCAGTCATTACCAACCAACCTCCCAAACGCCCTTAAACAAAGTCGAACCAAGTCCACCCCAAGCACCTCTAATTCTCCGCGCAAGTTGAATGTCTTTTTGCATAATGGTGCTGCTTCTTGGAGAGCTTGAATTGCTTGGGATTGCTATCGTATGCCTTCTCCTTGCGGACGAAAATTGAGAGCAACTTCTCGGACCTATCATCTCTTGGCTCTCGCAACACGGGAATGGGGTGGCGATGGGCGGGGGGGGAAACTTATCGAATTCAACTCTGACCTGTGCTGGATTAAACCATCAATTTTCTGGACCTCGTGGATGATTCGATCGCGGTCTTTCTTTGGCATATTATGGGTGTCCTCATCTTTCAAATGGGTGTTGATATTGCTGGGTAATACGGCGTACCGGCATTCTGGATCGGAACACACTACCAATCGCTGCTCTGGGACATGCACGAATGGATCCATGATAAACAAATCAACGTGACTCTTGTATTTAAATTTTGATGCTTCTACTGTCTACTCTACTGCCTTACACGTCTTCTTGTTCGACGCGTTCTATGACAATGCTCGTAACCCATACGTGTTTGTGGAAATGAACGAACTCCCTTTCCGCTTTTATACCATTTTATGATTTTTATGCTGATTTTTATGCTTTGGGCGGGATTTTGCTTACCTGGCCTGTGCATTTGCTCTCCCCCATCAAAAATCCATCCGCTGGATAATGGCCTTGATAAATAACCCCACGGTGGGCTTTGGGTTAATATTTTGACGGGGTTGGTGTCGCATATGCCGGGGCTAACTCATACTCGAATTTGAGCTGCATCCGAGCTTATTTGGACGTAACCCTAACAAATCAACTTGGCTAAATCAACTTGGCCCTCTCGGCAAATCTACGCTAATGGGTTGTATGGGGAAATAAACCAACTACACTGAAGTTGGTTTTCTAATGGTGGTTAGCGGTTATCTTTATATCTCTACATCTTTATCTTTTTACCGCTTCGGGGTTGCGGGGGCTGCTGCTTTCTTCCATGTACTTCTGGGTTGCGGGGGCTCTGATTTACAAATATAACTCTTATTTTCTGCGTATTACCCTTGTAAGTACTTCCGGGTTGCGGGGGGAATTACGATTAAATATAGTTACTTACTTTCTTACTTTTTTTTACTCGCTTTTTTCCCTATTTACTTGCGTTTCCCTTTCCCCCCCCCCGGATATGGGGTTCAATAACCCTAATCCAACTCTTAATACTTCATTCCTATACTATAAAAATTCGTCATCTTAATCTTCTTATTTATTTATTTATTCATTCTTTAATATCACTTTATTTTGATACGTTATGTATTTTAACTAAGACTATTTTATCTATTTTAATAATGAAAATAAAACAAAGATTGCTTGATTTCTCAAAATAACTTTTTATATATTATTAAATTAAGTTTTATTATATAAATTCTATTTTTTAAATCTTCCTTTAAAAAATTTCTTATCCTCCTTTTTTATATTCTTTTCCCATATTCTTTTCATTCATTCTTATTTCTTATTTTTTAATTAATAATTAAATCATTTTATACCTTGGCCTTTTTTTTAAAAAAACAACTAAAACAAATATTCTTATTAAAATCCTTTCTCTAATATCTTAATCCTAACTCCAATCGTCGTACGTATTTTATAACTCTCGTTTGAAGTATTCCTTGATATCTCTGCCCTTTTTTAAATTGTAATAAAATCCCCTTTTTTTTAATAACCCTTTCTAATGAATTATTTGTATAAGTATTACTCGTCGGTTTCCTGATTTTTTTTGTTTTTTTTTCCGACCTACTTGCGTAGGTCGGAACCACCAACTTCGACATACCAGCAACTTCGACATGACGACTTAATCAAGGAATAACTTTTTTACTACTAATATAATCGACTTAAAAGTTGGATTATTAAATCCGGAACAAAATTCTACATAAATCACACTTTAAATAACGTCATTCGATTCATGTAGTGCATCGTAATTAAATAGACTAAGCAAGAATTTGGGGTCCCGCGGGGCTTAAAACAGCCAAAATATCAACTTCTACGTCTAACTTCTTAGCCCTTTTATAGATTTTAATAAAAAAAGATCCACGGGATATACGAACTATATATATTCCAATCGATTCCGAGATTTATATAACGATCGCATAACGTTTAGTAGTGGAAAATAAGTGGTTATATCAAAAATATAGGTTTCGGGATACTCGCTTATGTAATCCCTCTTCAACCCTAACTCAGATACCCCTCAATTGTAATCATCGTAATCTACAGGCCCACTACCACCATTATCACTCAAATTGACGTCGGAATCGGAATCAGCGAACGAATCTGACTCTATAGGGCTCTCAATATCACTGCCATCCTCTTGCTCGTTATCGCTAGATATCTCAATCGCTTTTTATGTTAGTCTTTTAGCGCGAATTGGTCTTTGAGATGCGGCCATAACTACAGGCTCTTATTGGGTAGCCTCTTCTTCTTTAATTGTAGTCGATTTCCGACCCCTAGGCTTCTTCCCAGTACTAATCAACGCTTGTAACTTCATAGCTTTGTCGAGTTTATATTGTATTTTAGCCTGAGCTTTCTCCTCCCGGATGCGTGCCTTTTCTATTCTTTTTTGAACCTTCGCAGTTTCTTTCTCCTCCCTCTTTTGCTGTCGAGCTAAAGCTTTAGTAACTCTCTCCTCTTCTAACTTTAATATATTTCTAATAATATTCGCCTCCCTTTGAAGCTTCGCAAGTTTGGACTCCTGGGCAGCATTATTCCTTTCGCCGATGATTCGCAATCCTTCGCTAGAGAAGATTACGCGGCCCTTACCGCGAGGTTTGACTCTCTTAGCACCCTCTTCGTCATTTAGTACAAGGGAATTACTGCCCTAGGTATTATTTAGAACGGTTGAAGTAAGCTCTTGGCGCGCGGCGTCGGCTATAATCGCACTGACTGTACTACCTTTGCGGAACTTCTTATTAGAGAGTCGCCTTAATGGAGACGATAATATATCTTCGTAGGTCTCAAGAAATTCGGCGTGTGCGTTGATTCCTTTAGCTTTATATGGGGTACCAAAAAATGGCGTCTTTTTGTACCAACGAGGATCATCCGCCGTACCTTTGAGCCCGTAATTCCCGTAGTCTTCTATACCTCTAGGTTGCGAAGGTTGCTCTGGAGTAGTTGCCACTTCTAGTAATTCGTCGATACGAGAGCTTGCCAATGGAGCTATCAAATCGTTTGTAATATTAACATTGTCGTCACGTGGGAGCTGTGGAAGCTCAATTCCGTCCTCTGGCTCATCGTCGAAAGCTCCGTCATTATAAGTCCACGGGATATAGTCGTATTCTTCGTCTGACGCTGTTTCGGCCTCCCAGAACTCGTTATTAACTGGAATCCAGCGTGGCACTGGCTCGTTAGATGCAGGAACATTAATTACTGTGAATGGATCACCCGGGGTATGGTTATACACCCGTCCACCCGTGTCTTTGTCGCCCATTTGAGTATCCTGGGTAAGCTTAAAAGCTTTAATAATGACATCCGCGTTTAATGACCATATGCCGGTACGCCTGAAGGCTGACTGAATCGTCTCTTTCTTGAAGGTTTTGGCTCTGATCTGGTGAAGGCATTGAAGAAAGGTGTATTTAGTAAAAGAGTTACAGCCGTCTCTAATTCTATCTTTAATTGCTCGGCAATACCAGTGCTTTTCAGACTGGAAACAAGCAACGTCGAGTGGTTGTGTGGCATGTGTTGAGTGAGTAATTAAATAGAAAGGTATGATCTTTAGTTGCTCACACCTAGAAATAAACTCGTAGGTCATATGGCTACCATGGCTATTAAATATCAAGAGACGCCAAGGGCCTTGTTGGCGGCCTTTAGTTTGTTAATCAAAGTGTTAAAGCCACTCTAATGCGAGCTCGTCACTTAAGTACCCCTTTTCACTATAAGAGATCTTTGTGCCTGGTAGTAGGTTGTTGTTAAATATCTTCTCAAGGTAAATAGTCCCCGGCATAATAATGTAACAATCAATGGCGTAGCCAGCGGCAGAGATACACTCAATAATTGACATAGACTCGCGGTCGACAGGGTCACGGGTAAAAACCTAGAAACAGTTAATACGCACTCAGTCATTAGGATAAGCGGTTTTTTAGTAGTAAAACGTACCTTCCGGATGTTCTTGTGCGTAATAACCGTTGTACTACTAATGCACCCGACCCTGAAGCCAATTTCGTCCATATTGAAGATATCTTTCCAATGTATTGAGTATTTAGCCATTACTATAGCTAACTTCTCAAAGCAACCAGTAATCTCTTCAATCGTCATACAATCTTTACGCTTTTGGTCCATTGGAGTAGTCCGCAAAGCATGATATCGGCCAGTAACGTCTATTCTGTCCACCCATCTTCTAGCCCAATTCTGCCCAATTCGCTGGAATATCTCCATAGAGAGACTTAATATCATAGTTGCGGCGGCAACAATCATATTATATCTCATAGGAAAGCCTCTCTTAATGGCAGTATCAATATACTATATTAAAGACGCCTCTTGAGCCTCATTTAATTTCTTGTTATGACCCCCATTCTCAGCCAACGTCTTTGAACTATCACTCTTCTTATAACGACTATTCAACGTAGAGTAACTAACTCCACGGAAAACGCTAGCAGCGATACGTAGACTGGTAATATCGGTATCATCTGGGTTCTTATATGCCGCCAAAGCAGCCTGAATCCTAGCCTCCTGGCTCATATAAGCGGGGGTCTTGTATTTGGGCATCTTCCGTATGCGAGCAATCCTAGCATCCAAAGGAGACTTCTTCTTGCCCTTCTTGGACCCTCCATGCTTGATTTGAGGCGTAGATTTGGCTATGGTAGGCGTAGTTCGTAGTCTGGATTGAATCGTGTATGTGTAGGGAGGATATCGCGTTTTTACGTGTTGGTGGGATATCCGGACGCGATTTGGCACCCTTGTCAATGAACTGCGGGACGTCCCGAGGTGCCAAGACCTACTAGCTTTGCACCAAAAAACCATATTCAGTTCAAAACAACGCATGATTAATTAGCCCTAGCCCTAATGCACTAGTGTGATAATTATACTTTCAACTACGGCGCGTTTTTCTATGAAGAAATCAAATCAAACGGACTAGAATTGGATTTTTAAAGTAATTAAACAGGCTGAATAGGCCATGTCGAAGTTGCTGGTATGTCGAAGTTGGTGGTTCCGACCTACTTGCGTAGGTCGGAAAAAAAAACAAAAAAAATCAGGAAACCGACGAGTATATGTAATATAAGTTTACGTAAAATAATACACAAAAAACATATCTTATTTTTATTCACTTATTAAAGTCGATAATGTCCTACTAACTTCATGTTAGCTATTAATACAAGAAATACTTTATTCACCTTTATACCATTTACCCGGCCCGTTGGAACTCCTCGCAATACGCTTCAAACGCCTCGACGGCCTTGTTGCGGTTAAACCCCCCTCGATCACTGACCTCGTCAAGCCATCGCTGCAACTGTGCAACCCCAACCACTTTATAACCCTCCCGGTCCAACCATTTCTTCAGCCAGCCCTGCCGATGTAGTATAAATAGCACCGGCATAATCACGTCCCTATACGGGCAAGTAATATCCAGCGAAGTCCGAAGCCCGCACTTATTAATATCCTCCTTACACCAAGAACACCTGCCCCGCCGAAAGTAATCCATCCCATTTTGCCAGTCTACGCACTCGGAATACCCAAGATTATCCGCCAAGCCCTTAGACCAGTAGCACGTCTTATACCAATGCTTATTATTACTCTGCGGCGCCCCCGTCACCTCGCAGTAGATGCAATGCCTACTAAGCCACTTAATCACCCGCGAGCGCCGGCTCAAGATGTCCTCTTTAGCTGACTCGACTGCCCTGCCAATTTCCTTTTCTACTTCCAACTCGACTTCCACCTCGTCCTCACTATCTACTCCGTCCGGGAGAGTGCCTAACTCCTCTTCCGTTATGGCAATGACGGCGCCATCCAAACACTCGGTACTACTTCCGTCCCTTCCCCCCTTAGCCCTATCGTCTCTCTGAAGCATCGTCCATAAAAGCCACATCCCGTTGCTTGCTAACAACGGCGCCTTGGACTTTCTGTCGAGCCCGAAGACCAAGCCATTTCCGATATCCCACAATGTTTTGGCCATAATAGCCCCCTTCAGCGAGTGCTCCTTGGCTATGGGGAAGACAAAACCAGCTAAGCCATAGACACGCCGCAACACCACTCCATTAGCATGCTTGCTTGTTCTCGATCCCTTTACAGATCTACTAGCTAATCCCACACTTCCAACAGTCACGGCACCTTCAATCGAGCTGAATGCCTTGCCGTAGCCATTCGCTCTGTTCTATATTTAAACCACCAGTCCTCGTGCACGTCGCTAGAGAATGCTCTGCTTCAGCCGACCTATATGTCGCCCAGCAGAACCCACAATGCCTTTGAACCTCGTTCATTTTACCCTCAAATCGCTGCAACTCGGTGGCGATTCGGACCTGGCCTGCAGTCTAATCCGAAACCCCTCCTCCGCAGCAGTCGCAAAGCCGTCCGCCGACCTCCTCACAAGTCTGTCCTTCCTCGTCGAGATAACCACTCATAGTAAAACGTCGACATTCCCGTATCTAAATAAACCGTTACATAGTAAGCTCGTCGACCGTCAACTCCGCAGCGTCTTACTTCGCTAACCGCTAGTATTCGGTATCTTCAAGCAAAATAATAGAATTAACATCCTCCCCGGCTCGCCCACCACGCCCAGTCTCTTATACAAAGTCAATTATGCTATACGGGACACTAATGTACACGATATAGATGATCCCGGGATAGTCTCCACCAATGCCAAGCGCCCCAGTTGCAGCCATAAACCCCGCCTCCTTCAACTATTTTTCTATAGCTGTATCCTTTTCATCAACCATCGAATGGTAATGCGGACATCCTAACACTGTGGCCACCTCCTCAGTCCTATCCCGGCTACTGTAATAAAAAATTCCACGCTCCCCGAGCCCGAGACGCCGTAATCGTGCCATTTCCTTAACCAACTTTAACGCACTCTTGTTGGGACATCGCCGCACTATGTACCAGATGTTAGCCCGAACCGTGCTCATACGAATCAGACGAAAGTCGGATATATACATCACCTCTCGCAGTTCATCGAGTCGAATCGGTGGGAGTGTAGCCGTCAGTAAGATCATAGGGCACCGGAGCACCTAAAGATAACCGAGCTGCCGTAGCTTGGGCCGGTAATCACTAGCTGTAAATATAAGATGACATTTATCAAGTACGACACGCCGTAGTAGTTTTCTTTTTCGGAGCATCGATCCATATATAATAAACCCGGTTATAGCTGCCCGGTCAGCGCTAACTACGACTACGGGGGCATACCGCGTCTCTCTATGGTGCCAGACGATATGCTCGATATATGCAAGCCGCAGCCGCCGTACGTAGTCCTTCTCGAGTGCATTAAACAGTACCACCACGATGCTAACACTTGGGTCCCGAAGTATAGCTGGAAGTGTAAATGTTAGCGTCTTACCGCCACTAGTGGGTAATACCACGATCAATAGAGTCTGTTAGTCTAGCGTTACAAAGACGGCCTCTCTTTATTCGTCCGAACGAAACTCGGGCTCTTCTTGGCTTAACACCTTCTTTAGCCCTTCATAGATCTCTTCTCTAAAGTAGACGGGGACGGTGGCCAATAGTAGAACACCAGTTATTGCGGCTTCAAACCGTGGCCGACTAGGAAACATCATAGGCTTCGAGCCTGATAGTTCATACTTAGATGCATTTAAACTCATTAGGGTTAGTAACCCGGCCAGAAACGGACTAGACGGACTAGTCAGCGGTGGCATAAAAACCACTGGCTATGGTCTTCCTAATAGTAATCTAGACCTCTTTAACGTGAGACTAGCCGGTAGTGTCCCATATAACAAAACTCGATGATACTTAGCTGATGAGGATAGTTTCTTACTATCCAATCCTAGCAGTTAATGCCACTATAAACCAATAGCCCCAAAGATCTGAATACTCTCGTCACTCAAGTTCCGGATAATATCACCACGAACCCTATACCGCTCGGTAATATCCTTCCTATAAGCAGCCGTAAAATCAATAGTACTTACGATGACATTAGTATCTTCATATGGCATATCCTCAGTCACGAGTAGATCCCTCATAAACTCGGCACCAATATATTCACGGCCCATTTCAATCGCCACATTCCGGTAATCCTGCGTCGTCAATCGTACCCCTAACCGAATAGCGGTTTCCTATGTCAAGACCTTAGTCAAGTGCTCGCGAGTCCATGAACCATGCTTATCATGCCAGAGATAATCACTCCGGGGAAGTCCGTTCGTTTTCTAGTCGAGAGTCTCTGAAAATGGCTACACGTAAGCCAGATATATAGCCCAGATCTGTCCTATCCGCTATAGGAGAAATCGTGGGATAACTTTAGCCTCACCAAAGAGTGCCTAAGACTTGTGATACCGCGTAACATACGCGATTCGTCCGCCGATCACATAAATATTACGCTCTTAAAGAAGTCCATTACGGAACCGAATAGGCGTGATCTCTTCTCCGCGACCTGGTGGACCACCGCCCTCATGCCCTAAAGCGAGCGACAGTTCTTTTAGTCGTCTTTACACCTGCCGATACTCGCGGACTCTCGTCATTCGCTATGTGTTCTTCTTTCGATCCCATAGTTGCTAGTCTTTTGGAGCCTTCAACATCTAATCCATCATCCACTGCCTCTTGTCCTTCATTCCATTAGCTTCATTTATCACCCATGACGCACCTCGTATAGCCAATGACAAATCATCTTAGATCATGTCTAAATTAATCTCAAACCGGTCCTTCTTCTAGGCCACCCACATAAGATCCTTCCACAAGATGTCTTCGGCCTCCCGAATCATATCATAGATTACATCCTTAAACCGCTTAATCGGCAGTAGCTTCCCATAAAATTCCAAGATATCACCATCTAGACGGTTCGTTTCAAACCGAGTCCAAGTAATGCTAGGCTAGTTAATCTTTTGCATACTCATTATCTTGCCATACCCTAACATCTTAATTAAGAAGCTGCATAAGCTATAACTTCTAACCACGAGATATTTCTTCCGTAACTCAAGAAACCGGTCGATGTCTTCCGCAGTTTACTCTGCCCTCGTGGCTACTAGGAGTATATACTCAACAAACAAGACCCGAACGCAATACATAAATCCAACGAGTATATATAAATACTCGTCACTACGCCTTAAGCGATTCTCGTCTTCTATAATGCCTAAGACAGCCGCAAAATGAATCATAGGACTGTCAAATCGATTATAGCCTTTCAGACTCTACAAAATCATAGACATTATAAGCGCACTCATCTTTTGGACCTGGGTGTCCTCGTTTTCTCCGGATTCTAATAACTCGAGCACGTCTTGCAATAGCTGTTTCTGCTCTAGGCTAAATTTTATCAGTTCACAGTAGTCTTTCATTACATCAAGCTCTCTACTATCACCAGCCTCCTGGGCCTCATCCCCCTCTTCATCCTCTTCAACTTCGTCTACAACAGCCTCCTAGGTCTCATCCTCCTCTTTACCCTCCTCAACTTCGTCCGCAATAGCCTCTCCATTGTCGTCTATTAACCCTTCATCCCCGCTCTCACTTTCACCACCTTCGTAGCTCTCCCTCTCTTTCTGCGCTACGTACACTCGTAACAAATAGCAAGCAAAACGCCGAAGATACGCAATATACCGGTCCAAGCTGTCCTCATTCTGCAACCGCACTATAGGTCGGTTCTCAACCTTCTCAGTCGAGTTCGCCGTTCGTAGCCAATACGGAGTATCGTCATGAAAGCTGCTCAGCCCATCCACAGCACGTTTAATCATCATATCGACGATTTCGCTCACGCGCTAGAGCTATTTGTTTTTCCGGTCCGGCAACCTGCTTACATAAGTAATACGTCTAATGTTGCGACTACCAAAGTGCGGTCGCTATTGCACAAAGTTCCACCAACCGGTATTGTCGCTCTTTTCAGTCTTAGAATCTGCAATCTCAAACCGTTTTGTGTCCCGCTCGTCTATTTCGTTGAATTCGCGTAGCAGCTGGTCCCGGACTGCGGCATCTTCGTTGTTGTCGTCGTCTGCTGCTTCTGCTTGTGGGAAAGCCTCCTCCTGGTTGGTCACAATAAAATATCGTTGAAATCCAGTCCTAAAGAACGTTTGCACCTTGACTTCGGTCCAATGCGCCGGTTCGTCCTTGCTAACCTTCCAGCCATGCTCCTTGTTACAATGCCCGCGCATAGACTTATAATTGACTGATATGTGACCACATTCCGAATCAGAACAGCACCAGCCATCTAGTGACTTTCCTAATGCCTCGAATGGAGTACAATGATGTGGTGGGGGTCGAACTTCTTTCGGGTGTAGCTGGTTCAAGATTGGTCGCTGATTTGCTGGTCCTTCTTTGTTCTCCACGTGCTAACGTCTTTTAAGGCTTCTTGCTACTTAACCCTAAGACTAAATGCCATTGTGAAGCGATTGCCTCGTACAAATCGACACTCTGGCTATTTGCTGTGTGTATAATGTCAGCTGGAATTCCATAGATCTCCTCAATATTCCTACCCGCGGTCTCAAAATCCGCTATATTTCCCTCGCCACATCCACCTAGTTGTTCATCCGAATACACCAAGTCCTTCATGAATTCGGCTCCAATATACTCGTAGCCCATGCTTATAGCTACGTCTCGGTAATCTTGAATGCTCAGTCGCAGTCCTGTTCGGATCCCCGTCTCATGAGCCAAGATTGTTGTAAGATTTTCTAGAGTCCATGGCCTATTCTCGTGATGCCAAAGATAGCTGCTTGGCAGGGGCCTATCAGCCCCCGGAGCAAGAAATGCCGAAAATCGCTGTATATAAGCGAGATACAAAGCAAGCAGCCGACCAACCGACCACGGTAAAAACTGTAAGGTGTCCTTGCTTTCCCCAGATGCTGTTTTAGACCGTGTGGTAAATGCCAGTCTTCCGTTGATCAGGCAGATACTACGCTTAGGACCCCTAAACCTGAGAGACGCAATCCCCTCCCCACAACCTATTGGTACCGTTGTGATATAGAACAGTATTAACAGAAGCTCAAGAAAGCGAGTCTGATGTTGCCTGTACTGGCGGACCTGAGGCATCCGCCAGGATTTTGTCTTCTTGTCGTAGAGTTTACCGTCCCCTATATCCTTTAACATTTGATCAACCATCCAACTCTTATTCTCCAGTGCTCCAAGCCTTGCAAATAACAAATCGTCTTGGATTGTTTCCAAGTTTATATTAAATCGATCTTCTTTCCGGCTCACAAGCATCAAATCCTTCCATAGTATGTCTTCTGCATCACGGATCATATCACGGATGGCACTCTTAATCCTACGGATTGGCAGCGGTTTGCCATGGATATGGAAGGTATCGTTATCTGGCCGTCCCATCTGCGGTCTAGTACAACAAATACGACTCCGTATATCACTAATATCGTCTCCACAATCGCCCTCACCGTCCAGTGATCTCGAACAGCGTTCTTTCTCTCCAGTCTTCGCTGGGCTCCGTGAATCGTCTTGGTCAACCCAAATGGCTATGTTTTTCATGACTGGCATTCTGCTGGTCTTAGGGCTTCGCATTTCAGACAGTGTAGTGGCGAGATTCAACGAAAGAGAGCTTCTGGGTTCCTCATTCATTCGCAGAGCCGCTCCCGGCTCCCCAGGTCCACTCAAGAACAAAGCTTCAGGCTCAATCTGGCTTGAAGGTCTTGCATCAAACGATAGATCCAACTTCATCTGCTTCCCCTCTGTCGCCATTTTCGTTGCCGTACTATCATAACCGTTGTCGTCAGTTAGAACGCTTTCATATTTCCGTTTCTGTCCTAACACGTCATTACATTGAGGGTCGCGAACGCAATTCACAGATATTGTGTCCAATGGTTGCTTCTGTACGGCAGTAACTGTATTTGCTGCTGAGCTGAGAAATGTCTTTGGAGTAACCGGCGGAAGAAATCTGCATTCAGTAACATGGCTAGGGTTAGCTAGCTTTGGTTGTCGACTTGTTGGGTTCCAGGTCTCAAAGCTATTTAGGCCTGAATTTCCCTTCTGTTTGGATCGTCCTGCGTTTGCCTCTGTCGCGAAATTCCCTCCGGATGGCGTAGAGCGCAGTTGATGTGCACTTATAGAAACACCACTCCGGCTCTGGTGGCCAAGGAACTGATGCCATTCTACCGAGGCCCACTCATAGATGTTGAGCAACGCCGGTTGCATCTGCGATGGAAATGCCCCGTCCAGCCCATATGTCAACCCACGTTGAAGTGGCCGATGCCCACTCTGCCATGCAAACACAACATTTGGGTCCGCGTCAGCGCTTTGGTCATCGTACCTGTTGAACGGCTTGACTAGTCTCTTGATGTGTTTCTCTGTGACGTAGATAGAAAGTTGACGATAGAGCCGAATATTAAAAGGCTTCTCGAAGAGCCCAGTACTACTCTTCGCGAGAACATCTGAGAGGCGAGTAGACGGCCACGGGCGGTGTGGTTCGTTAAAGGTACAAAAGAGAAGGCTGCTTGAGATCCTAGTGGGCTTCATAGATATTTCTCTTTCAAGCATAGCTGCAAACAGTCGGATATAGGTCAAATAGTAGTACAACAACTTCCCTGGTCTCGCTGGCAAAAACCGAACGACCGTAAACTCGTTGTTTGTGCTTCTCTTAGCTTTGTGGTGTCGGATGACATAGATCATGAAGGCATTGTACATGTAGATGCCACGCTGACTTGATTGTCCATTGCAATATTCCAGACTAAGCAACTCGGTAGCTCGTGGTGCTTGGCCACAAAGCGAGTACATTATAGCCGCAAGGTCTCTTTGGAAGGACTCCGTCCCCCTCAAATATTCAGCCACGGACTTGTGGTCCCACTTGTCCCCTCGCAGAAGACCATCACCCTGAGCCGTGCATGCTCTAGTAGATAGTGTCAGATATGCCGTTGATAAGCCATTGGCTGGGTGTTGAAGAAAGGAGTATCCCCGCAGCGTATTGCTCATATCGTCTTTCACCTGGCTCAAATCAACACTGGGAAACCAGCCGAACATAAGCGAGCGGCAAAGGGCTTCTGCTCGGTCCACAAGACTATGTCCGAAAGTGCGAAAATTGACCATAGAAATCGAAGTGTCGTTATAATAGAGTGTTTGCCCGTCATCACTCCAACGCGCTAGGAAAGAAGGGGGATCTGCACGAGCCAATTTGCGTCCACGAGAACGCAGGCTTATGAACTCCCCTAATGACGTTAGGCAGCCAAGAACCATGGCCTGCAAGCGAACTTCGTTAAGACGCTCTAACTGGCCATATCGAGACCGGCAGGGAAGGCATACATATGTGTATGCTCTGTTGGGGAGAGCGAATTCTAATAGAAGTAGGCGCTGGATATATATCAATGTAGACAACTGCGGGGTATAATCCTTGGGTCGCCGGAACGTTGACCCATCTTCAGTACACCCGAGAACGCCAGAATAATAGACGAGTAAACTGGAGCTAGGTTGCCCATCTGCGAAGGGCTCCGTGGCCAAAAATACACTGAGGCGGAAGGCGAGTTCAGCTAACTTATCAATCTTAGGAGCATGAGTGTACTGCTCCTCACTCCCGTGGAAATTCTCAGAGTCTTCATCTTCGTCTTCATCGTTGTTCGCTTGATCAGTAAAGCAATCTTCTACACTTCCATCTTCGATCTCATTCTCATCTTTGGTGTCGTCTCCCTCCTCGCCCTCTTCCTCGTCATCTTCATCTTCTTCATCATTGTCTTCAACTTCCCCATCAATGCCATTATCATAGCGAAACCGATCTTCGTCCTGCGTATTTTCGAAGTCTCTAGTCATATCATCCCACGCCTCGTCATTCCACACCGCTCTTAACTCCTGTAACTGCTGCTTGGTAAATTTAATTCCCAACGCGGATTTGCGGACAGCTGGAGTCATGTTGTAGGCTCGGAAGACGAATGGAATGATTCTCCGGAAAAGCCTCCGGTATCTCTGACGGGTTGCCGCTCGGCCCAAAAATCCGAATGGCTTTTGATAAAATCGATTACGAGATCCTGAATTAAGCCAGCAGAGGATGGGATGCCCTGTGCGACGCATAGTTTCCTCGCATCGGTCCAACGCACGCTCCAAAGCCGTCATCAGCTCCCCTATCTTCTGTTCGTCGGCTTTGCAGCTGACAAGTTTGACACCTTGATGCTCGCCTATGGAAAAGTCTCCATTACGAGACCAGACTGGCCGTTCCACCTGGCTGATCCTCACTAGCAAATCTCGTCGCGCCCCTTCGTACACATGGGCCCACTGAGTACGCTCCATCCACAGGCTGGTGAGTTCCAGTTCTTTCGAGCCTGTCTCCTGCATGGCTGCTCGCTCACTAGCTGCAACATGTGCTCGCTCTCTTTCATGAATAGCCTCAAGATGACTCGAGCCAGAGAAAATCCGGAGTGGATCATGGGCGGACGCTCGATGGACGATCCAGTATTTACGAGAGGCTCCAGATGCCCAACTCTGGAGTAAGACGTCCTGATAGAGATCATCTACGTTGCGACGACGTTTTGACGACGCACGAGGAGGAGGACAGCAAGAGGACACGTGACGAGTCATTTTGTCAAGGTTAATGGTCCGATACTTGCAGGTAATGCAAGCATATCCGCGGTAGACCTCGAGATGTGGATGGGCGAGTGATTGGTCAGCACAGACCGGAATATCGTTCGGATTGGGAATTTGGATGGAACGAATGAGGGGGTTTATGGCCCGCCGAAATTCCTGACATATCTGATGCTTCTCCCACAAGTGCGAAGTCACCTGGGACCTAGACACTGCCAAGGCATATCGACATGTCTTACAGATCAATGCTGGCCCTTAAGGATCGAACACAAGGTTAACAGTCGCCAACAAAGCGTAGTCTGCCATTGAAAGGGACAGTGGAAGGCCAGAACTATATATTGTAAAATGTAGCAGTTGCGTTTTACAATTACATCCGGATTCTGAATAGTCAAGAAGAGAAAGAGTATGCAAAGTCAGAAGGGGAGCTTGGGGTAAAATTAGGGTTTCGTGCACGGACAAATTTGGGGACTCATGCCAGAACGCGACGGACGCGTCCCAGCCCAATTCGGAAGAAGGGGGCGAATCTTAACCCGATTTGGCCAGGGCACGGACAATTTTCGCGTCTTCAGCCAGAAGACGAGTCGGCATAGCTCTTGAGGGCTGTCATTACCCCTCGATACCGGCAATCCCAATCCAACCCATAGCCGTCATGATGAGGGCGGCTAGGATTAGTGCAGTCAAGAACGCGTAGACAACAATGTGGACAGATTGTCTCATTATCCTCGTAGCTAATTCCCTCTTCCGTCCGAGCCCAACGATCCCTTATACATTCTGAGTCTGCGTCTATACAAGTCTACAAAGTGTGCGAGTGAGGGAGCTGCGGCCAGGAGCAACAAAGAGCGCACAAGCGTAGATGCCTCTCTAAGTGTCCCACGACCTTCTCTATCATTGCCCTATACGAGTCAGGGCGCCTTCCGGACGCCGTGATATCCAAAGAGCATTCTGGGCTATCCTGGCACAGGCGATCGTCGTCAGTTAACGGAGTATTATTAACCTCTTCCGACTCCTCCGAATCGTCGATGAATTGGGCTTCGCTCTGGGAGCGCTGAGTATTACTAACGCTCGATAGCGCTTGACGCCTAGGTCCGGTATTACGCTTGGTAGGCCTTTTGTCTTGTGGCTCGTCGAGGTGCCAAGGCAGAGTCTTGCGCTTGACAGGTCGAGTCCGCGTATTAAGCAACCTGGGGAGGGGCGGGGACAAGCTTCGAGCATGCTCTCGTACGGTTCCAGCCCTCGAACGAGGCACTACCTTGCTTGGCTGATGAAGGAACTCATGCCACCGAGTTGACGCCCACTCATAAGCACGTAGCAGGGCCGGTTGTAGCTGTGTGGGAAAGGCTCCATCAAGCCCATAAGTCGTTGCACGTTGTATAGGCCGATGTCCGCTTTGCCAAGCAAACACCACATTCATGTCGGCCATAGCGGTTTTGTCGTCGAATCGGTTGAATGGCTTGTGCACTTCTTGAACATGCTTCTCGGTAATGCCGACAGTTAATTGGCGGTACAGCTAGGAATTGGTTGAAATTTTCCACACTTCCGTAGTAGCCTTCTTCAGTATGGAAGTAAAACGGGAGGAGTCCCAAGGTTTGCCAGGTGATTGATCCGATCGAAAGAGTAAATTCCTCAGCAAGAAAGACACAGAACGGTCAGGGCAGCTTGATTGTTCCCGTCTCAACATTTCTAGGAACCGCCGAATGTAGACAAGATACTTGAAAACAACATGTCCGCCTCGCACAGATAAGAATCGAACCACGTAGAACTCACGATTCGTAGACCGCTTAGCCTTATGATGCCGAATAACGAAAGTCATAAACCCGTTGTAGACATAGAAACCGCGCTCTGTGGACGAGCCGTTTTGATACTCTAGGCTGAAGAGCTCGGATACTCGCGCAACTTGTCCTCCAACAGTCTGCAATACGCCTGCGATCATTTCCAGGAGTGACTCGGCCTTCTTACGATAAATGGAAATAGCCTTCCAGTCCCATCGATTTTCACGAAAGAGTCCATTGCGACGAGTGGTACAAGCCTTCGCCGAGAGGTCAAGATACGTGTCGGCGAGTTTATTGGCTGGATACTGAACGAAAGAAAAGCCATATTAGGTATTGGTCAAGTCATCCTTGACCTTTGCTAAATCGATCTCTGGGTGTAAGCCAAACATCAAGTCGTCGCATAGCTCTTCGGCCTTGATAAGGAAGTGTTCGGCCAGCCCCCGAAAGCTCTCTATAGTCAAACTAAAATCGTCTCCGTAGGACACAGTCTCGCCGTCGTCGCTCTAACGAAGTAAGAAGGACGGTGGATCTGTACGTGCTATAACACGGCCAAAATCACGGAGACTCTAAAACTCTTCTAAAGATAATGGGGAACCTATAATCATGTACCTCTGCCGTATGACGTCGAAATGCTGATGCTGCTGGAAACGCGAACGCCGGGGGATGCCAAGATGAGGATAGGGTCGGAGTAGTAAGGCATATTCCAGGAATAGTAGCCGCTAGATATAAATGAGGGCAGAAAGATGCGGGGTGCATTTTTTCGCGGGTAGAAAGCTTCGAGCGTCTAGTGAGAAGCCAAGAATGCCACTAAAGTAAACCAACAGACTGGAGCTCGGCTGGCTATCAACGAACTCCTCGGTACTAAACGTGATACTTAACTGAAAGACCAGTTCTAGAAGCTCATCCACAGCAGAACCGGCGTTGCCAAACCAATCTTCCTAGTACTCATCTTCGGCCCCTTGTCCAACACTTCCATCGCCATCATCGACATCTTCCCGTTCTCCTTTAACACCACCCTCAGTGTCTTCATCATTTTCATCATCCTCCCCTTCTTCAACCTCATACTCATCTCCCTCATCAATTCCCTCTCCTTCATCGTCTCCTTCATCTCCCCCTTCGACTTCTGCACCACCCCCACTATTCTCATCTCCATCTCGTGACCCAGGCCATTTACCCTGAGCAAGATCATTACTCCATGCCCGGTGCTCCCAGATCGCTCGCATCTGGTGGAGCTGCTCCTTTTTGAATCGGATGCCAGTCAGGCGGCGACGTACGTCTACGGGCATTCGGTAGGCACAGAAGGTAAAGGCGAAGAAACGCTTCAAGAGTTGGCGATACTTCTTCTTGCTTGACTTCAGTGCAACTAGAGTAAATGGTTTAGGGTAGCACGTCTGGGGTTTGGTGCTCCGGAGCCAGCAGAGAATCGTACGGCCGGTGTGCTGCATAGTCTCCTCACAACGATCAAGCACATGATCTACGGCTACTATCAAGAGGGCAATCTTGGCCTCATCATCTTGCGGACTCACGAGTCCTAGATCCGTGGGGTTTGAACTTGGCCCAAGGACGTGATCTATCCACGGAGAGCCCCAGGGCATCTCAGTAAGACTCCGTAAGATATCACGGCGGAAGCCCTGATAAGTGATTTCCCACCGCGTCCGCTCCATCCACGGACGTGTTCCGGCTAGTGTTGGTGCGATCGTATTCGTGCTCTGTGTACGCTCTTGTTCTTCAGCCCTTGCACGCTCTCGCTGGCGTGCCGACTCTATATGTTCACTCACACCTCAGCCAGCAACCGGCCGAATCGTGCTTCCGTTCTTCTTAACAATCCAGTATCGCCGAGAGGCGCCGTGAGTCCAAGTCTGTAAATAGACATCGTCATAAAGGTTACCAATCCTTGCACTTGTAGCCTGGCGGCCACCCAAGTGCTTCTGGGAGATATGCTTCGTGAGTTCGTGATAATTGACGGTGCGATAGCTGTAGCACGCGAAGCCTTCGTGCACTCTAAGTCGAGGGTGAATTTCGGAGCCATCAGCCCGCAACGGAACCCCCGCAGGATTGCGAAATCCCTGAGGGTATCGAGCATTCAGGTGCTTTGTCAGACCTCTCCGGTCTCCCTGATTAATACGGTGCTTGTCGCGGAGGTGAGACGTGGCCTGGGATCGCTCAACAGCGAGAGCGTACCCGCACTCACCGCAAATCAGCAGCTGCTCCTTTGGGTCGACATAGAGGTGGAGACGTGCAAGAAAGGGGTCCGAGGCAGGCTCCATATCGAGTCAATTCATGGGTAGTATTCTAAGATAGATGGCCAAACGGTTTTCTACTACATAACCCACGCGGTTTCTGACGCGTCCCTCACGCGTGCACGGGCCCCAATCTCTGGGTTATGTCATAACCGACGCCAAGACAGCCAACCCTTATTCCAGTAGGCTTAGCGCCGTCACATAGCCAGCGATGCTACGAGCCAGTGTCGGTTAGAATACGAGGCGCATCGTAGGTCGTAACAAATATAAGCCTCGGGGGTAATATCAAGTGTAAAGGCCATTCTAATTATTTAATTAATTAAATTAATTAACAAAATTAAGGATTTTAACGTACTTAGAATTTGATTTCAAGTAAGTAAAAAAAAGGGGGTTATAAAGTAGTTATAATTATTATGATTTATAGTTTCTTTGTCGACTTAGAAAGTACTCTGACTTTTTAGGGTTAAGAGAAAGGAGATTTAAGAAGGTATTATATAAGGGGAATATTTTAACTTTTAAAATCTAATAAACTTAAAAGGAGATTTAAAAGTTAAATACGTAGTAATAAAATTTTAATTTAAATTAATTTAAATTAACTTAGAAGAATATTATATTAAAGTCGAATTATTTATTAATAAAGTTTATTTAATAGAAGTTAAGTTAAAGTAACTTAAGATTAAACTTAAAATATATTTATTTTAAATATTATATAAAAAGGATTACTTAGTTAAAGTTTTACGTAATTAAGTTATAAGTTAAATAAAAAGTAATTAAGAGTTATTTTTTTAAAAAAAAATTAAATTAACCTTTTAATTAATTACGTAATAAGTAATTTAAGAGATAACTTTAAGGTTTATTTCTTTAAAATTAAAATTATTTTTCTTTATTTTAAAAATAAATTCTTAAGTTATTTTATAAGTAATTTAATTACTTTTTAAATTAATTCTTTTTAAATAAACTTTATAAGTTACTTTATAAGTAGTATTTTAAATTTAATTAATAAATTAAGTAGAAATTGACTTTGTAAGTCTTTTTTTTAGGTTGTATTTTAAATTTAACTAATATATTAAGTAACTGAAGACTCTCTACGTTATATTTTAAATTTAATTAATAGATTAGAGTGTAATAGACTTTACGAGTCACTTTATAAGTCATATTTTAAATTTAATTAATAGATTAAGTAAGTAATAATACACCTCTTAAGTTACTTTATAACTTATATTTTAAATTTAATTAATACCTCAAGTAAAAATAAACTTTATAAGTCACTTTCTAAGGTAATATTTTAAAATTTAACTTATATATCTTAGTAACTTAAGACTTTATGTGTTATATTTTAAATTTAATTAATAGATTAGGGTGTAATAGACTTTACGAGTTACTTTATGAGTTATATCCTAAATTTAATTAATAGATTATGTAATAATAAACTTTATAAGTTACTTTATAAGTTATATTTTAAATTAATTAAAAACTTAATTAATTAAAAACTTATTTTTCTTTTTAATACGCTAATAAAATATTTATTATATAAACTCGAAAAGTTCTTAGATTTTTTCTCTTTTTTAAATTACAACAGATTACTTTTGAAGCTCGACTTTTAAATTAACTTTTGATTATAACTTGTACTTCTTAACTTTTACTTATAAGTTTATTAAATTTATAAAAAATGGATTTTTTTACTTTTAATAATGAGAGTCTTATTTATAAAGACTTAATTTATAATATTGAATTTCAAGTTATAATTTATACAACTTATAAATTAGCTATCGGCTCTCTTAAGAGTATTATCAAACACTTAAATAAACTTCACTTAGATATTTATACTAAGGAAGAAATTAATTCGATTATTAAACATAAATTAAAGGATCTTATTATTGAAAATCTAAAAAGTTTTAAAATACTTACCTTTTATAAATATTATTTTAATTATTTAAAGTCATATCAAGGTATAATATGTCTAAAATGCGATTTTGCTACTATTAATATTAAAGCTATAAAATAACACTTAAATATAGCTCATAATATTAAAGATATAAATAATAAAACAAATAATAATTATTTAAAAGAATATACTAAAGATAATATAAATTTATAAACCTTTTTTATTAATTATAAGTTTTTAAAATACTTTATTACAAATAAGAATATTAATCCAAGTATAAAGCAAGATAATTATATAAATAATTATAATAATAAGCTTAATAATATATTAAAATCTAATATATTACAATCTGAGCTAATTAGGAGTAAAGAAACCACGAGCTTCTTAGATAATTCTAAGTTCTTAGTTTATTTACAAGGCAAATCGAAAGACGATATTAATAATCAACTATTATTAATCGAAAGTCCTTTATTAAATAAAGAGCTAAATATTTATAAATTAACTTATAATTTAACTCTTAGTTTAATAGCCAAATTAGAGGCTAAAATTAGCTTTCTTAGCCGCCATTATTAACAACTATTAAATACGGAAAATCTCGACGAATCTAGAAAGGAGATGCGGAATTTTAAAGCCTTAAATAATAAGGAGTATAATAAAACCTTCCCGTCTATTATAACGTATATATTACGCTTATATAATAGTCAAATATATAAAGAAAATATTAATAAATATCAACTTACTTTAAAAGATATTTATATTGAAATCGAGACGATTTTAAATACCTTTAATAGCCTTATTACAGGACTAAATAATCTACCCTTAGACGAGAATAAAGTCTTGATTATCAAAGAGAGTATTATTAAGTTATTTTTTAAATTATTAAACCAAGATATTACTCAACAGGATATTCATATTAATTATAACTTTAATAGCCCGATTATTACCTGGCTTATCCTATCTAAGCTGAGGAAGTCGAATTGAGTCATTTCGACTTTATTTCTTATACAAACGTTTAGAGTAGAATTGCCGAGGGAGTCAATTCGAGTTAGTTAATTCGACTTGTTAAGGTTACGTCTAAATAAGCTCGGATGCGGCTTAAACTCGCATATAAGTTAGTCTAAGTATATACGACACTAACCCCGTCGAGATTTCTACTAGAACTCTATTATAAAGTAAGTTTTACGAGAAGACAGTTATTATCGTCGAGTTTTAATAGGGGAAGTAGATACACGGGCCAAATATAAATCTTAAGTATAAAGTAAGTATAAAAGTATAAAAGTATAAAAACGGAAATTACTACTAATTATAACACATATAAGTTCGGAGTATAAATACTAAACGCGTGAGGGCAAGAAGACGTGTAAAGTGTAGAGAGTAAAGAACTAAGTTAATTCGATTTATATATTTTCATATTATAGACTTATTTGTACATTTCCTAGTTTAACGTGTAGTCGTGTATTCCTAGTATAAGCATGCCGTATAACCTAGTAACATCGACGTACATTTAAGGGACAAAGACAAGTATAATATACTACAAGACGAATAGACGCGGATTATTTAATATATTTAAGCTATTAAAGGATTAATTACAAGCCGGGCGGAGTTAAATAAGTTAGTTTTCCTATTAATAAGTAGTCTACTTATTTCCCAGTTATAACTACTAAAGACAAACGGGATATAATGTGAATTCGAAAACGAAAATAATAGATTATATTAGTTTATTAGTTACTATAAGGATTAGATTTAAAAGTGTTATCGGGGCTAATATAAGTGGGAGAACAAGTAAAAGGGTAAGCCTAAAGTAAGGACAAAAAAGAAATTTTTATAGAGAACTAAAGTCTATTACTAATATTTTTTCGTCCGCGGCCTTAGAGCGTAGTTTTTCGAGGTATAAGTAGTCGATTCTAGTCTAGCTATATTAACCAGAGACGTTAATTTAAATACTATAAAGGCGACATTAAAGCAAGTTATATAACAAGTAAAGGAGGAAGTACGCCGCTAAATTACTAAACTAAAGGAATCCCGAGAGCTTAACTTATAGTTACGCCGCGTGGGATAAGTCAAATATTTAGGAGCGTTGAATTAAAAGGAGTTACAGAAATTAGTTGCCCCTATAAAGGACGACGAGCCTAAGTTAGAGGTATTATATAAGGCGCTTAATTAATTAATTTAGGACGTATAATACTATTGTGTTTAATTAGTAATCAGGTTAGAGGCGTTATTTAAGGCGAACTAAAAGGAAGTAGACAAAGATGTGCGGATACTATTTAATAATTAAATAAATATTACTATAGTAAAGGCGTACACAGAGGTATATAAGTAGTTATTATATTATATATTTTAGTCTAAAGACATCGAGCCCGAGAAGTGGCCGGGTTATAAGTTAATAGAAAGACAATAGATAACTATTAATAACGTGTAAACGAACGTTAAGGAGTTTATATAATAGAAAGAGGAGCAAGGAGATTTAAGAAGTAGGGTAGAAGAGGAGGAAGAGGGAGCGTCAGATAAAGAGATCGAATAAATAAGACGGATCTAGCGGCAGATTATGCGGTTGTAAATTACGTTATTTAACTAGCTATTATAAGACGACAAGTACAGAGTATTGTGATTAATAAGTTAGCTATTTTAGGTATATAAGAAGACGATAAGTAGTTAAATATAAAGGATTATACGCCTAAATATTCGGCCGTGATTAAGTTAGCCTAATTAATAATAGTTTAAGAGGCGTATAAGCGGCGACGGGAAGTTATTAAATAGTATAAGAACCGCGGTTTAAGTATAAAGAGAGCTAAGGAGAAAGCGTCTAGTTATTACGTTTTGACGCGGGGTTTAATTTATACGTTTATAACTATAGCCTATAACGGGAAGGATCCTAAACCTATATAATAGTTATACTATAGCCGGTTATATAAGTTTAAGATCCGGTATACAACCACTACCGAAGAGAAGATTTAGTAGATTAAAGATAATATTTTATATTTGTATATAAAGTTTAATATAACGAAGTTCTGTAATATAATTCATAAGTTAGTTAGAGAGGCTCGAGAGGAGTTATTTAAGAAGTTAATAATAATAAAGATGAGTACAGACTAAGAAGTAAATATAAAGTAAGTCCCGCCTATTTATTAAGACAAAATAGTAAATTAGCTATTAAAAACTAAGGTGAAGTAGTCATTTTTAATTAATAAGCGGAACTAATTCGTAGTATATAAGTAATAGTAATTATATAAGCGAATGTATAAGGAGGACGGGTTACGGGAGCATTTTATAAACTAAGCCGAGAAGTTAAAGAAAAAAGCCGTGGCCGTATACTAGCGTTACGTAGAGCGATTTCAGGAGTTATTATAAGTTTTAATATATTTGTATAGTAAGTAGCTAGCTAGAGCCTTAGAGTTATTAGAGATGCGGTAGAAGAATACAACATATAATAGAGTCCGAAATATTATTATTAAAGAAAAGTTAGTGACGTTTATGGCCATATATTATAAAGGGTATCGAAGTAATAAGAATATTAATATCATCCACTAGTATTTATTACGAGAAGTCGAGGAGTTATTAATATATTATTTATAATTAGTTTTATTATTTTAGGAGAAGTTGTAATTCTAAATAATAAAAAAGCCAAGTTTTAGTCTATTTTTATAAGGGGATAATTAAAAGAAAGAGTACCGGTAGTAGATAAGACTAAAGCGGAAGTAGCCTAAGCCCGTTAAGGAGGGTGATATCCTAGAAGAGAGGGAAGAAGAGTTAGAAGACAGAGATAAGAATAGGAGTAAGTAATAATCGAAGTTATTAGCCTAGTGTCAAGCACGTATATAAATATCTAAACGAGCCCAGAAGATTTTAATAGACACAGCTATTAAATAAATAAGGGTAAATAAGTTAAATATTAGTAGATATTAATAGATTATTATTACTATATCCCGGCGGTATTGTCGCGAAGAGTAATTCGAGGAAGAAAAGACGAAGTTAGAAGAGGGTAAAGAGTAAGATAATAACAATATAAATGGGAATGATCTATGAGATTTATAAGCTAGTCATAGAACTTATATTATAGACATAATTTACGCCTAAGAGTTAATAAAAGGAGACAATTCTATTATCAGCTGCTAAGAGAAGTTCTAATAAGTTAGTTATATATAATATTATTTTTTAGGGTTTCCGTTCGTATATTAAGGCGTTAAGATAAGTGAGAGAGCTAAGAGAGAGAAAGCGGTAAGTATATAAAGAAGAGATATAAGATATACAGATAGCCTGGTAGAAGCGATTACGGGGTGTTAACATTTATATAGAGTTAGAGAAGATATTAAGAAGCGAGGCCCGGTTCTATAGATTACAGGAGCCTGTGTTAAAAGCTATTATAAAGTACTAAAGCCCTATTATAGGCGTAATAGCGACGGGGGTTAAGAAGACGTTATTATTCCAGTTACTAGCGAAGAGTATATATTCCGGCACTACTATTGTCATCAGCCTATTAGTTTCATTACAAGAGTATATAGTAGAACGATGTCAGTAATTAGGCATTTTATATGTGAAATAAGATCTTAAGTAATATTATTCCCTTAGCTAGATTATTATCGTCACCTTAAAGTTAGCCGTCAGTAAGATATTTAAGACGTTTTTAGACTAGTTATAAGGGTTATATTAGTTAGACCGGTTTATATTTAATAAATGTCACACGGTTTTAAATAGTACCCCTGAATTCCGTCTAAAGATAAGGTAATTAAGCGAGTTAATAAAAAGGGGAGTATAAATAGTTTATTTAACGGCGATATTACTATTATATACTAAGTTAAAATTCATAAATATTATAAAGATTTAGGCTAATAATGTCTATATATTCTAATCGCTTACTAGCTATCTTAATATTACGCATTCTATAGTTAAGTATAAGGAAGATAAGTTTAAGAGAGGGGATATTACAGCCGTTTCTAAGTTAGTAAAAGAGAAGTTAAAAGAATACTTCGCACCCGCGAAAATTATTATATATAGTAATAGTATTATTACTACGTAAGAGGTGAGTAGTACATTAGATTGCCACGTATATTACTGAGATATAAGTGATATAACTATTAAAGATAAGATCCGGAAGGCGTAAGAGAGTTCTAATAAATATATTATTATTACTATTAATATATTTAGATTAAGTATTAACTATTTAGATGTTTAGGTAATAATTTATATTAGGCCTATTTATTAGATACAGAATTATAGTTAAGAGAGTAGACGAGGCGGGCGGGATAAGTTAAGGAGTTAAGTTATTATTATAATACTTATTAAAAAGTAAGAGGTATTATAAAAGTCGCATAAGCAAGCACAACGACAACTGCCTAAGTTTTATATTATTATAACGGCAAAGGAAAAGAAGAAGATTAAGAGGCAAAAGGTTAAGTAGTTTATAAGTGTCGGTATATACTCGTTTGTAAGGGGGTAGTATCAAAAAGGTGGCACGTAGCACGAAAACCCGTGGGTCGTATGCTTTGTTATGCCTTTTTATTTTGTACATCCTTTCTAAGAAGGAGCTCGAGGGAGAGCTCCCTTATATGCTAGCTAGGAGGTCACGTGGTACACGTGACCCCGGCATTCAGGCTTGACTATACATCCCAACACTGGCAATTCTTACTTTCTTATCGTCGAAAGCTATAGTTAAGCTCGTACAAGATCAAGAACAACAAAATTCTCCTTTTCAAACCTTTTGCCAATTCAACTACTTCAAATAAGGGGTCCGTACGAGGTCCGTACGAAGTTGAAACACCCTCAAACAGTTATTCCTTCAAACCTTCCTTCCCCTTCTAATCCACCCGTCTCAAACGCCAGATGTTGCTAGCTATAACGTACGTATAATCATCCTGTCGCGGGAGGGGTAGTCGTTCGTAAAGAGGGGAAAGAGTATTCGCTGTCGTACTGAGGGAAGTCGGTCTTTCGTTATACTGTTGAATTGACGGCTTCGTGCAAAGGGAGGGAGATGGGGGGGGGGGGCTCCTCGCGGCTTCTAAAGACTCAATTAAGAGCTCAAAAGGAGGTCTTCGCTGGCTGTTCTTCACTTCCCTGCCTCAAACTCAGAATGCCGCTAATCGCAAATCTGACGTCTCAGATCCCTTGGCAGTGTTTTATCTTGAGCTTTGAGGCCTCGTACGGTTCTGGGAAGAGGACACCGTACGGCAAGAAAAAAAAAGGGGAGGGGGGGTCCGTAAGCTGGTCGTACGAAGGGCGACGGCTTCGTACGAGAAGAGGAAGAAGTTGAGTACTCAGCGAAGAGCTTGCCGAAGGAGGGAGGAGTGTTGTTTGTATCGTACGAGGGGTGGCGTCTCGTACGGAGGGTGCAGAGCTCAGCGAAGAGCCCGCAGAGGGAGGAGTATTGTCTGTATCGTACGAGGGGTGGCGTCTCGTACGGAGGGTGCAGAGCTCAGCGAAGAGCCCGCAAAGGGAGGAGTGTTGTCTGTATCGTACGAGGGGTGGCGTCTCGTACGGAGGGTGCAGAGCTCAGCGAAGAGCCCGCAAAGGGAGGAGTGTTGTCTGTATCGTACGAGGGGTGGCGTCTCGTACGGAGGGTGCAGAGCTCAGCGAAGAGCTCGCAGAGGGAAGAGTGTTTGTTTGTATTTGCGTTTCGTGAATCCTCAGATCGTACGAATCGTCTTCTTCTGCTAGTCGCTGACGCATAGTCCGATTAGTTTGCCTCTCCGGTCTGTCTTTGCAATTGTCGTCGTACAAAAGTATTAGGCGGTGATAAAATACGAGTTTGTGCTCGTACGAGCTCCCTCTTAAGCTCAGAACATCATCTTCTAGTCGCCAACGCAGGGTCCGATCAGTTTGCCTCTCCGGTCTGTCTTTCCGATTGTTGTGTACAAAAGTCTTCTTCTGCTAGTCGCCGACGCCAGGGTCCGATCAGTTTGCCTCTCCAGTCTGTCTTTCCGATTTGTCGTCGTGCAAAAGTTTTCTTTATCGTTGTACGGAGGAGGGCGGTTCCGTACGAAGCGTGAGGTTGTTATGAGGTATGATCTAGGTGCTAGAGGCGAGCACTCTCCGTACGGAGCTCCTAGATCGACAGTCGGCGACGGCGAGTATAACCTCGTCCTTGAAGGTCCTGAATACGAGTATTAAGAACACATTCATGAATGTCGGTATATACTCGTTTGTAAGGGGGTAGTATCAAAAAGGTGGCACGTAGCACGAAAACCCGTGGGTCGTATGCTTTGTTATGCCTTTTTATTTTGTACATCCTTTCTAAGAAGGAGCTCGAGGGAGAGCTCCCTTATATGCTAGCTAGGAGGTCACGTGGTACACGTGACCCCGGCATTCAGGCTTGACTATACATCCCAACAATAAGTAATACTAAGTGTTAGCGGATTTATTTAAATTAAGAGATAAATAAGAGGATTAATCGAGTGAAGTGTGAGGACAAAGAAGAGCGTTATAATATGTGTTATAAGAGTAATATTATAATAAAAGAATTAGAGGCGAAGCGGCAAGTATATATTAAAGAAGCCCGGAAAGAGTAAGAGAAGTAGGGCCGGTCGATAGATAACGCTATTAATATCCTATCTAGTAGTATTTGAGCCGCCGGCGTCCTTATAAACGGATTCGATAGTAGTAATAGTCTATTTCTTAGTTTACCCCTTATATATTCACAGAGTAGTACCGAGAGTTTTAATCGAGGGTTTGCGGCAGATCTGATTAGTCTAGTAAAACAAGAAGAGTTCTAGTCTTAAAAGATTTAATAATAATAATAACAATTACAGGTTTAAGTACATAATTAATAAGAAGGCTATAACGTATAAGATTTAGAAAATTAATTAAATATATAAGTTAGTAAGTGTTTATTATATTACGTTTAGAAGTGTGGCGGCCGTTAAGTTAATATCCGGTATATATTTGAAGACTATATAAATGAGGAGTATAAATTAGATTACTAGGAAGTCTAGGTATTATAAAGCGTTTATTTTTAAGTATATGCTAGTTATTATAATTACGGAGTTACTTAGTAGATTTATATATAATAAGAGGAAATTTACGAGGGAGATTAGAAGTTCTAGTAAGTTCTGGGGGGCATATATTAATACGAAGAAATTATCTGACTAGTTATCGTAGCTATTTTAGTTATAAGGCCGTCCGAGGTATTAAATCAAGTGGTTTAGTTATATATACAAGTGAGGGGTATTTAGGGATTAAACGAGTAGTTAGGCCTAAAGGAAGAAGCGGAAGTTAAGAAGGGAATATTAAGATAGTTTAGCGAGAAGGTGATTTAGGGGGCTATAAAAGCTAGTGTTTTATTATAAATGTTTTATTAGTTAACGCTTAGGTTAAAAGAGTGGAAAAGGGTTTAGGGTTATTAGTATATAAAAGAGTATATTAAAATTAAGGCGTTTTTTAAGAAAGGAGATAGCGTATTAGTTTTCGAAAGGTATTTATTAGAAAGTCAAGGATGCGGGCTAAAGCTATTAACGTAAGTAAAGAAGAGGATAATTAAGAAAGGATAATAATTATAAAGAGGGAAGATAATTAGAAAAGAAAAGTAAGATTTAAATCAAAATAAATATAATAAAGTAAAATATAATAGAAAAAAGTATTAATAAAAGAGTTAAGGTTAAAGTTAGAAATAAAATAAACAAGAGTTATAAAATATAGTTATAAAGAATAAGAAATAAGAAATAGAAAGTGTTAAAGTAAAAGAAAAGTAAAAAGAGGGAGACAGTTTTTATAATTATATAAGTAAAATATAAGTAATTAGAAAACAAGAGAGGTATTATTATAATTATTATAATTTAAATATTAAAGTAAGAGTTAAGTAATTTATTTAGTTTTAAGAAATAAAGAGGAAAAAGGTATTAAAATTTAGAAGAGGAATAATATAAAGATTTTAGGGTTAAGGTTAGGGGTTTATATTGCACTAATTATACGCCGAGTGCTAGCATACATATTGAAGGTAACTATGGCCGTCTATACTAATAAGCCTACTTTATTAACCCAAGTCAACAAGACCCCCTCAGGCCGTACTATGCCCACCACTGATATTTCTAAGAGAGTTAAGGTTAAGGGTTTATATTACACTAATTATACGCCGAGTGCTAGTATATATATTAAAGGTAACTATAGCCGTCTATATTAATGAGCCTGCTCTACTAATCTAAGTTAATAAGACCCCCTTAGACCGTACTATGCCTACTATTAATATTTCTAAGAGAGTTCCGCGTTTTATATTTATTTAATACCGCTATAATATTAACAATGCCTACTCGTGGTCTAGTTATGCGCTCTTATAAATAGTCTTAACCGTAATCTTAAAACACATCTTTAAATCTATAAAGGGTACTTTATACTACTAAATCCGTGAGAAGTCCGTTATAACAGCCTATGAGTTAGTTTAAAAGGAGCAGTATACCCCCCGTCGAATACCAACAGAAGAGAGGTCTATCATGCACTAAAGCAAAATCTATTAGGGTCAAGGTTAGGGTTTATATTACACTAATTATTCGCCGAGTGCTAACATATATATTAAAAGTAACTATGGCCGTTTATACTAATAAGCTTACTCTATTAATCTAAGTCAATAAGACCCCCTTAGACTATATTATACTTACTATTAATATTTTTAAGAGAGTTCCGCGTTTTGTATTTATTTAATACCGCTATAGTGTTAATAATACCTGCTTGTAGTTTAGTTACGCGCTCTTATAGACAATCTTAATTATAATCTCGAAACGCATCTTTAAATCTATAAAGGGTACTTTATAACACTAAATCCGTGAGAAGTTTGTTATAATAGCCTATGAGTTAGTCTAAGAGGAGTAGTATACCCCCTGTCGAATACTAATAAAAGAAAGGTCTATTATATATTAAAGTAAAATCTATTATTAAGGTCTAAAAACCCGACTTAATAACTTATCTCCTTATTTAATAAGGTTCTATTATAGCCCCTTTTACTACTTAAAAAGTAAGGCGATATTTAGCTTTATTCCTAAGAACGGGGAGTTTTACTTTATATATAATAATATATTTTTCGTGAGATTAATGTCGAGACGTCTTAGTTTTTCTTTTAAACTTATCTTTATAAAAGTTATTTTGTTTACTTCTTTATTTTAAGTTTTCTCGTTACCCGCGGTCCTTTCTACTTCCTTAAAGTACTTTGTCGCCTCTTTTATAAGACTTACTATAATCTTCCCACACTTAAGGGATTTATAAGACTTAATACTCGAGGTAATTCACTTCTTTCTCTAGACTTAAGCTTTTACTAAGGTATATTAAGATCCTCTATTATTAGTTCTCGCCTCCGAGTTTAAATAATATCTAAACTAAGACTAAGTTATTAATACTTTTAACGACGGCTTAAGTCAATAGTGAGTTTACCGACTTCTTAAGTCTGTGATAAGTTTTACGATGTCTTAGGTCTGTGACGAGTTTAACGACGTCTTAAGTCCGCGACGAGTTTAACGACTTTTTAAGTTTACGACGAGTTTAACGACTTCTTAAGTCTAAGGTTAAAGTTAAAGAATTTTTTAAGAAATTAATATATAATAAAAGGTAAGCTTATTTATAAAATCGAGTCTTTTATAGATTTTATTCTTATTACTTTTCCCGCTTATACCTTCTGAATCTTATTACAAATAATTAGTAAAACCTTAGTTACTTATATAACTTAGTACTTAACTAAAAATTAATTATAATAAAGAGCTTTGTATTACTTAAGCCTAACTCTTTTTATAAAAGTCATTTAATTACCCTCTCCTTCCGACTTAACCGAACTAGATGTTTTTATATAAAACACTTTTCCTTATAACCTCGCTTAAACTTCTTTCTTATCTTATAAATACACTTATAGTTATATATAAAGACGCCTCGCTAGTACTATAATAATAAGACTTAGTTATATACTAGCGTTATTAAGCTAATATTAATAAGAGTCAATAGTCGGATTTTAAACAGGATTATTTTAATAAGGTGAACCTTCTTTAAGTTGTAATTAATTATCACCTTCCTTATTATTAATACGAATCATGATAATGTTATTTAGATTATTAGCTCGAGGGTTAACGTCTTCTTAAACTAATTATATAAGGGCTGGGTTTATAGACCTTTTATAAATCCGTAAGAGTTATATTATAAGAGTTGTCGTAATAGGCTTTCTTATAACATTTACTTAATATTAAGTTGGTATTAAAAATGTAATAGCTATAGATATTACAAGAAGGAAGGTAGGCTAAAGATATTCGCGGTTACTTTATACCTCGTAGTTACTATATTCGCGATCTACTTAATAAGCTAGTCGTAATCTGTCGTCGCCTCCTTGAACTCCTTGGGGTGTTCTTAGGCCTATGCCTAGAGTAGTAGCGCTTTATACTCGAATATTAGGCTAAGAAATTACTTAAAGATCCCAAGTCGGTTTATTAGAATTTACTTATTGCCTTATAAGCCTAAGTACGTTATCCTTTATAAAGTTGCCTTAATCCGGAGTTAAAGATGCGACTTAAAGTCTACTTTAGTATAACTCACGGGAAATCTAAGGTCCTTATATATTACCTTTACCGGGATCTCCTCGCCGTATACAGAGATAAGATCGAGGACTAACGTAGTCACGATCTTATACTTCTTTAGATTTAATATAATATAATTAGAGACTATCTAGCCCTTTACTATTTACATTAAGCGCAAAAGGTCTACTTGTGAATTAATAAGTAAGACCCTATTATCTGCGCAAAAGAGACACTATAAAAGCCCCCCACTTGTTTAATTTAGTCCTTTAAGGAGATTATTAATAAAGATATTAAATAACTAAGGTAATAAGGGGGACCTTTATAAGATTCCTTGTGTTCGTAAGAACTAAGGGGTAGTAATATCGTTGATTAGTAGTCTTAATTTTAAGCCGGTAAATATTAGCCCTCGTAAGAGCTAGCGGATATTTGACGGGCAACAACGCCGCCTTATTAACTTATTATTAAGTAAAGTATAATTTATTACGTTAAACGCCGACTTAAGGTCGAGGAAGCAAGTTATTAATTGTTCCTTAAATGCGAGTAAGGCGTGTATTACTATTACGTTACTTAGCGTCGAGTAAGTCCGTCGAAAGCCGGCCTAGCTATAGTGTAGCCGGGCCTACGATTAATATTAATAATTTAAGAGGAGGAGTTATTTAAAGACTTTATAAAAGATATAAATAATAAAAATAAGGCGTAAGTTATTTACATCTCACGGCTTCTTTAGGTCCTTATTTAATAAGTAAATCTTAAACTAATTCCACGCTAGCAGGGTTTATATTTAGCGTCGATAAGTATTATAAAGTAACAAGAGCTAGTCGATTAGCGAGGTAATAAAAGGACTCTTTAAAAACTAAATATAAATCCCGTCCACTTTATAACTCTTATTTATTACTTAAAGTCGGATTTCCTTATAGAGTTACTCCTTTAATTAAGCTTTAATAGGCCTATAGTTCTCTAGATCACTGGCTTAGAAAGGGGTTCCCCGCTATTACTCCTTAAAAATAGCTAGGTTCTTAGCTACGACATTAATCTCCCTCTCTTAGGCTTGCGGGGTAAGGACAATCGGACGGTTCTCTTTAGACGACTTACACCCCTACTTATAAAGACGAGCACTTAACTACGACGCTATAACGGCTTTTAGGGGGATATTTAATAATTAGTGTAATTACTGTCTTACTATTTATTATAAGACGAGCTAACACTACTTTACTAACTTCTAGTTTATAACGTTAATTAGATCTTAAGTAGTAAAGGGGCAGTCGTCTCCTCTAATCCGCTAGTACACGAGATCTTATATACTTACGGTGGCTAGTCAGCCAATCCGAAAGCGGGTTATGTCATTTTCAGGGCCCGCTTATTAAGGAGATATTATTACCCTAAGGGTATACTTGTGATTAGTCTTAAAGGTCCGATTAAGTATTAGTTTTAACTACGGCGGCTTCTTATTACGCGTAAAGTAGTAATTAATAGTCAGTTTTAGCCTTAACACGCTCGGCTTAAGGTGTTTAAAGCCGGTCTAGACTAAGAATTCCTTAAATATTAACCGTCGATTTATTAAATTAGGTAACCCCTTTTATTAGAGCGAGTCGGGGAAGTAAGTGTTAATATCGCGTAAGATAATCGTCGAGTACTTAAGGGAATCGAGTACCTTGGCCACCTCACTCGTCGATATTGTCTTAGAGGGGAAGTACACCTTATTAATTGTCTCTTTACTTATAATAAAAGTAATATTATACGAGGTCGCCTTAACCTTCTTGACCCGGCTCTTGCCTTAATAAGTCCTAATAAAGTAAATCCCGCTATAAGCCCGCCTTAGTTATAACGTCTTAACCGGCTTTAGTATAGTCGAAATTAGACGGCGATTACTCTTATATTAATTATAGTTAAAGAACTAAGTCTCGGCGAGAAATAAATAATTAAAGCGCGACTCGAGTATCTCTTAGCACGCCTTTCACGCTCCTTAGTCTAAGCCTTATATATTTACGTATTTTATGCGGAGGCTTATAGTTGTAAAGTGGTGATACTAGGTGTAAGGTAAGGTAATATTTTGTATGTATGATATTTTATTTAAGAGGGGATTTCTAGGTCTATTTAACTACTTTCGAGTTCTCGTATTCGCTCTCGTATTCGCTCTTCAGGAATGTATTACTTCCGTTTGCGTAATATTCAAAGGAATGTATTATTTCCGTTTGCGTATTATCTTTATTTAAAGGAATGTATTACTTCCGTTTGCGTATTTATTTTTATTTAAAGGAATGTATTATTTCCGTTTGCGTATTTATCTTTATTTAAAGGAATGTATTATTTCCGTTTACGTATTACCTTTATTTAAAGGAATGTATTACTTCTGTTTGCGTAATATTACGGAATATATTATATCCGATTGCATAAGGCTCTTGCATAAAGCTCTTGCATAAAGTTTTTATATAAGCTTATATTCTTATAATAGTAAGGTATCGCGAGAGGCGAGGCGTTATTAATAAAGTGAAGTCTTAAGCGAGGTACTTAAGGGGGCTAAGTGAGCGACGGCGGGATCTTAAGCGAGGGGCTTAATAGAGCCGCTTCTTAGTTCTAGCGGTAATTTCCCTTTTTTTAGGCCCTTAGAAGACGTAGTATATAATTATAATTAGCGATTAAACTCTTTATTAGTAAGAGGATTCGCCTTAGCCTCGTCCTAAATAGGCTTATAATTGTGAAATAGAGAATGATGGTGTGAATGATGATTCTATTGTAAAGGGGATTTCTAGGTCTATATAACTACTCTAGCTTATCACGTGTGTATTCGCTTAGGTAACTGAATTAGGTAAATGTAAGCTCAAACGAGCTCAAACGAGTCTTTACCAAATACAGTTGCTTTCCGGTAGTTTGAGACGCAGAGCCCGGAGCTTCGTACAACCACTGTTTTAGCCTAGGAAAGCCGTGTATCAGAAGCCTTGGATTTCATGGCTGTAACCTGTGGACGTCAGAGCTTTGTATCAGACGTATGTGGCTTGTTTTAAGCTATTTCCGGCCGATTAGGCCTAGAATAGGTTTTGTTGAGTATATAAGCGAGGTAGTTATATTATAATCTTTATAATAATTAGCGGCTAAGGCTACTAAATACTAACGCTTTATTAATACTCGTGTTATATTAGTAACTTATTAATTCTCGAGTTTTAAGTCGTTTTTAAGTAAAATAGTGACGCCGGCAGAGCTAGGTAGGGCCTTGTCCCTTAGAGAGGGCGGGGGAGAGTCTAGTAAGATATTTTCTTTGTCTCGAGGGTACTAGAAGGCCTTAGGGGACTTAATCTTCTTTATAGTTAATAATAAGAGCGATCGGCTCCCGGCCTAGACTAATAAGAGGGAGGAGGAGCTAAAGTTAGGCGGGATTTCTAAGCTACGCGGATTACTTAAATTTATAAAGGCCCGCTAGATTATTTCTTCGTGATACTAGACTTATTATTAATAGACTTATTAAATAGATTTAATAGTTAAGTCTACTTGTAACCTAAGTTAAAGTAGGCCTTAACTTACGCCCTAGAGCGTTAAGCTGTGTAAGACTTAAGCTTACTCTTTTTACTCCGTCTTAAACTTAACGAGGACTTATAAGTCGTACTTTATAAGGCACGCGGTCTTAGGTAGTAATAAAGACTAAGACAGGGTCTAAGATAATTAGTTAAGTTTAATTATTAATCCCTCCTTAAGTGCGGAATCGACTGAGGCTTTAAGTATAAACAATTTCCCTTTTACTAAAGAGACAAACGACAAGGGCGACGACGACGACGTCTTATATTATTTCGATTTTGTAAATCGAGTTTACTTTGACGAAGTAAAACCGGGGGTAAGCGCTAGGGTTTTAGAGACGTGAGAAGGGTTTAACAAGGAGTACTCGATCGAGGGACGCGGGGTCGTCGGGCTATTGTCTTTTAACTTAAGTCGTTTAAGACTTAGTAGTACCTTAACGGCTAATCTTAAGGTCTATTCTCGTAACTTCTTTAATAAATAAGTCCTTAATGTCGTTAAGTAAAGCTCCTTTAAAGTAAACTCTATAATTTTATTTTATAAGACTTATTAAAATACAAGCTCACTTAACTATTAGCGCGCAGTAAAAATAAAAGTTTAATTAAATTATCGAGGGCAATAGATCTCGCTCTTTCGCCTTCTCGAGTTAGTTCGGCGGCAGGCCTACTAACGACGCTACTTCTTGTCTTGCGAATCCTTCCCTATTAAGTCTTAAGTAAAGATATTATTTTACGGATTGTCTTAGTACTTAAAGTAATATATTTATTATCTAAAGGTAATAAAGAGGGCCTTAGTTAGTTCTTACTTACTAGAGTCGAAATAAAGTGGAGTTTAAGATAATAAGCGAGGTATAAAAAACGTAAGAAGTAACGTAAGAAAGAAAGTAAAAGAGAGAAGTAAGTAAGGATAAATAAGAGGTAAGGGAGTAAAAAGGAAAGTAAAAGGCGGCTTTATATATTTTAAGGAAGGGGGATTTTATTATTAAAGTCTATAATATTTAATTTTATATATAAGTATTCGTACTCGTAAATTAATCTCCGCTAAAGATTTTAGCGGAAATCCGCACTAACGTTACCCCCTTATATAAGCCGAGGGCTATCTCTATTAAAATCTCGAGTAGAGATTATCCCTAGCGTTATTTCCTCTCACTTTTTTAGCGGAGATTATCTTTAACGCTATCTCCCCTTGCTTTTCTAACGGAGATTATTCTTAGCGTTTGTTAGATTTTGACTTCGGTAACTCGTGCCGATTCTACGCTAGAGAACAGCCGAAGTAATCTCCACTGCTTACGAGGCCCGGAAATTACTCTCGTATTCGATTACGTAGTCCGTAAGAGCCACGTAATCGATTACGTAGTCGTCGAAGCTTCTAGAGAAGCTATTATTATGTATATAACTACCGAAGAGCCCTTATAGCTCTTCTCTCAAGTAAGCAATTTACTTTGTCTCTAATCACGTGTTCACCTACTGCGCTTCCTCTCTTCTAATTGGCCCACTTATTCTCACAATAATATTAACATTAAATCCTTTAACGACAGCGACGTTAAAAAGCCTTAAGTCCTCGGTGTTTAGTCTATTAGGGCCATAGAGAGCACCCTTAAAGACACAAGTACCTCGGCCCTTAACAATAAGGCTCGACGTTCCGGCTTTAACACTGTCGTCGTTGGTTAATTTGACAAAGGTCTTAGGCTTTAATAGAATAACCAAGTTACATTAGCAAAAAAAATTGGGCGCAGCCGTCCGCCTACGGCGCCGGAGGCGCCATTTGGCGCCTAAGTTGTATATCGAAAATTTTAGGGATAGCTACATATTATACTAATTTTAATTAACCGCCGAGGACGCTTACAACGCGGTAAGTGCTAATAGTGCCGTAGGTGGTCCACTTTTTATAGCGGGGCAATTAAGCGAAGAACATCAAAATATTCTAAGTCTCTTCTTACGTACTTACGTACGTCTTACTTATATACGTACTATATATATACGTTATAATACACGAATAAGGCTAGGGCTAAGGTAAACTTTGCTTAAAAAAAATTATATACTAATTATATTTTTTTTAAAGTAAAAATTCATAATATAAGAGCTTTACTAAAGCTAGTTTTAAGAACGTGTATTTAAGTGTGTAGCCTTCGGAACGGAAATATTAAGATGCCGTGCAAACGGCCGCCAAACGGCTACTAGCTGGCGAATAGGGGTAAGCGACTAACTCGTACGGCGCCATTCTGCCGATAAGATAATCGACTGGCCCTAAAGGCGGCCGCTGGCGCCGGAAGCACTAATAGCCGATTAGCGAATATTCTGCCAAACAATTTTTTGCTGATGTAACTAAATGAGTGGTAGCGTCGTTATTAAGTAGGGTGCTCTTTAAAAGCGATTGTTGATTTATATCGATAATAATATAAATTCTAAAGGTAGCGAGAGCCTCGTCGAGTAACTCCGGACTGATTACATAAGCATTAACATTGCTAGGGTACTTCGGTAGTTTTGAGGCTTTTGCTAAGGTTATTAGAAAAGACAAGGAATTTTCAGAGGTTGTTCCATTAGTAATTTCTTTTATTACTACTTATCTTTACCCTTTTTTGCTAATTACTCGCTTAAGGTTAGGAAACTCCTTTTTAAGCTTAATTCGGGTTTCCTTGATTTCCTTCGTAAACAGGAGGTTGCGCAGTTTGTCCCCGGTTAAGCCGTCGTAATAATATCGAAGTTTATAACACTCGATCACTTTATGTCTGTCGGTGCAGTACCGGTTTATGTACCACGCCGCATGTGTGAATATATTCTAATGCGAGTATAGTAATAGAGTAATAAATATATAGTTCAAAATTTATATATATTTTAAGAGAGTGTAAGGAGAGTTAGACTATATACTACGAAACCTTACTGAATCTTCACTGAAACTAGTCCGGCTAAGCTCTGACCCTTGACTTTGACCCGCACCCCCTTTTCCGAATTAAAGTATACTCATATAAGGACTTATAAACTAATATAAGCAAAACTTCTTTTAGAAAAACTATTTCTAATACACGTAAAAGTAAATAACGAGTAATATAAGAAATAACAAATAAAATAATAGAGTATTTAATAGCGTCTGACCCCGATTTGACAATGTCCCGAAAGTGCCCCGAAAGGGGCCCGAATCTAGCGAGACGCAGTAGCGAAGCTAAGCGAGAACTAATAACAATAGGAACCCTTAGTATTATATAACGTAATAAATATATATATGTCGCTTTCCTCTAAAGATTTAGAGTCTCTTTTAGTTAATATATATATAATCACTATACGTATATTACTTTCTGATCTCTTTAATTCACTTAATATAGCTCAAAAACTGACATTTCTAAGAAGACTATATTAAATCAAATAAATAACCCAAAAGTAAATATACTCTTCAGAGATAGTTTAGTAAGGAAACGGTGTACTAACTAAAAATAGTACTTATACTAATACTTATAAGAGCGCTCGACCTCGCCTACTATAAATGTTACATTTGGTGCGTTCGCCTCCTTACAAAGAATCCGTCTCACGAATGTGTTTTTAATAATCTTAAGAGTAAGAAATGCGCGTACTACGTAAAGAAAAAGTCCCGGTATAACTTAGTAAGTATTCTTATTTCTTTTTCTTATTCTAAATCGTATCTAAATCCTCGCCGAAAGTACTTTAAATATACAATTACTAATATATAACAGATTCTGTAATTTGTCGCCGAAGAATACCTTCGTCTAGTTACTGCCCTCGAAGTAAAAGATAAAGAAGTTATTATTACTACCGCTGAATTAATTAATTTAGTATTATTAGTCGCTATTACTAGTATATTAAAGACTACTAAGGAGTTGTCGCTGGCGTTATTAAAGAAAACGCGCGTTATATGCCGGGAAATCGCTAGCCTAGCTAGCTCGTAAGTAATAAGTTAACCCCCTTATTCCTTTTTAATATTAAGGCTCCTAAGTATTAACACTTTATATAATAAGAGACAATATTAGTCTTAAACTAGCTCCTCACCGTCGTCTCCTCTGCCGCTACTAAGCGTAGTAAGGAAGACGGCAGTGAAGACGATCTTCTTATTAAGCGCCCTCGCTAAAGTCGCCGCTATAACGCGGAAGAGAAAGACAAGGAACCTCTTCTAAATATCTATAAGTAAGGGATTCGGCCCTATTTTAAATTAACTTCGTAATAAGTTCTTTATAGCGGCACTTTCTTTATACTATTATATAAGAATAGCCCCCTATAGTAAAACCGGCAATTTGTCCCTATTAAAGTATTGTCGCAAGGCCGCCCGTTAGTACTTTAAATTAAAGGGTATTTAAAACCAAATCAAATACGTTTCTGACTTTATAAATTAATTAAATATAAAAATAATCGCAAGTAATAAATCAATAAATAAGAGTTGTAAGGAAATATACAAAAAATCAACGAGTATAAGAAACCCCTTCGTTACTAGTCCGAATTAACTCCAGTTAACTATTAAACTTAACCCTCTATCTTAATAATGAGAATATTAATATTAATAAAATCCCGAAGAGCTTTATTTAAAGCACTCTTCATTATAGCGTCGGCAGGATTATTAGTGCCATTAATCTATCGAACCTCTATTAGCTCTCTACGCTTATATAATTAACGAATGGCTATAATATCAATTATTAGGCGCTTCTCTTTCGTTATACTAAGCTTAATAATATACTTATAAAGGGACAAAGAATCCGTGCAAATAATAGTAAGAAGACGCGGAATACTAAGCTTGTTAGTTATTATATTAATAGTAGTACTAAAGGAAATTAACATATTAATACTAGCTACTATAATATATAACTCTAATACGAGTACTACACGAGTTACTCTCTTACATTTCGTTAAGCTAGTATATACGATATTACTAGTCAAGGTAAATTGCGTATCCCCCACCGTTTCGGCACCGATTATTAATACGAAACCTATCTATAAACTTAAGTTCTTATTATTAGCAAAAGAACTATTTATAAAAACGTAGACTTTCGCGGATTATAAGTCAACTAGTACGTATTAAAGTCCCCTCTCTAAGTTGTTTATTTATTATTTAAGACGTAAGTTTAAGGCCTTAACGTCGTCTTCTGTTAAATCCTAATATTATACTACGACTAAGAGATTAAATATTACTTCTAGCTAACAAATAGTAGTAAGGTAGGCCGCACAAGCTCGTTGCTCTTTATAGGCCTTCTTATAATCCTCTTCTCCTGCGTTAACTAGTTTTAGCCTTACTTCTTAACCCTTCTAAGATATATAAAGGTTATCTTTGTCTATAGTAATAGTGTACTTATTAAATGTAATAGTTTTAGTAAGAAGTAATACTTGTATTGGCTTCGTCATAAAACCGGCTTTAGTAATCTCATTCTACTCTTTTATTAAGAAGTCCTTATTTCTTAGAATCAAGGTATCGTCTGTCTGTATCCCTACGACTCTAAAGTCCTGGCTTTCCTTAGTACTAATTAGTAAACATAAGTCGTATATTAATGTCTCTATTTACAAGTTCTCTACATAATATTTGTGGTATATATTAAACTAATAGTTTCCGGACTTAAGTATATTATATAATAGTAGTACTATTATAAATATTATGCTAAGAGGGAAATCTCCTGCGATCTCTTCTAGTAGCTATATAAAAATGTCCCGGAGAAGCCTTATCTCTGCCTAGACGTAGGCTTAAGTGATGTCCTTAATAGCCAGATGGGATTCAGACTAGTTTTAGAGGCGATTTAAGTGCTTGAGAGTAGCGGCTAAAAATATAAGTAACTATTAGTTAAATCGTTAGATTATCAAAGACTAAGTCAAAATCTCTCTCTTCTCTTTATTATTAAAGTATTAAATTACTAGCCTTGACTTCTTATATAGAGCTGACGTCTCCTTGCCTTTGACTTCGTCTATTATTCTTGACTTAAAGATGCGGTAACCTCTTACTCTAAGGTCGTCCTTATAGATAAGCACAAAAACACCCCTTTTAATAAGTACTTCGTATTCTGTCCTTCGGGACTACTAAAATAATAGTTCAAGTATTATAATCTTCCCTTTAGCGCGAAGTTTAGTAGATAGCTCTTAGTCCCTCGTCTCTTTCTTAGTTAAAAACACTTTAGTATTGTAATTGTCATTAATAGTTAGTAAATCTAGTAAGTGTTTTATAAATGGAATTTAGATAGCGATTTAGGGTGGATTTAGTGCTATTTCGGTAGTATTTCTAATTAGGGATCTTAAATATTACTTATAGATATTCTCTAGTAAGTTTTCTTTTTATTATTTAACACTAAAAGTGTCTGTCTTAAAGGGACGAATTATAATTAATTAGAACGTACGTATTCTCTTATTTCTTATATTAATCTTATATAATTCTCCCTTTATGCCTAAGAAATCGTAAGGTCCTGTCTATCCTTTACCCTCTCAATACACTAGAACTTAATTATTAAGGTAAAGACTGCAAATATGAGTAGTTCCGGGGCCGTTTTATATAATTAACACATTATGAACTTTATATATAATATAAATTTTTTATACTTCCTTTATAACTTTCTTAATCGTAGCCGCACGTTACTTAATTAACGAATTTAAGGGATTTAACTCCGTTATTCTAAGGTATACGCCAAAAACAAGTAGTATAGGGATAAGCCTATTAAGTCTAGCTGTATTATTCACTGCTTTTACTACCATTTATAGTCGGTTTTCGTCGCTTAACTTAGGGTGCTCTTTTGTAACGATTTTATAGGCACGGCGTAATAGACGGTAGTATTACTTAACTTTATTAATTAAATAGTGTGCCTTAACAAGTATTAGCTTAAGAGTACTACTTATAGATCTGAGTACACTTCGAAACTCCTTAGAATTGAAATTAGTACTATAGTCGTATACGACGAAATCTAGAGGTCTAAGGTATGTGTTAATTTATATTGACTTAAATGCGTTAAAGGTAGCCTAAGCCGTAGCGGAACTAGGGGCCTTTTAGAGTAGTTTCGCTACACTAAAACCTGTTACTTTATCTACTATGTGAAGGGCATATTATTCTTTAAACATTATAATATTAACGTAAACTGTATAATTAAAGTCGACGTCGTCTTATAACTTAAAGCGGAACTTATGTAAAGTATTTACGTGTTTCTAGTAATACTCACACATCTCTTTAACCCTTAATATAACTTCTGAGTTATGCTCATAACTAGCTTAATTTAGCAAGTACTAAAGACGTCTTACTGAAGGGTGTCTAAAACGTTTATATAGCCGATGTATTTCTAGTTTAATTAAGTAGTATATATTTATCGTTTTAATAAAAGTGTCCAGTAATTAACGATATTAATCCAAAAGTAGTTATAAATGCCTATACTTTCGTATAATTAAGTGCTTCTTATCGCCCTAAATCAAGACGTTGCACAAGTTGTTATATTACGTATTTAACGCATTTAGCTATTATAAACAAACTAGAAATGGGATATTTACGTCCACGATTTAAAAGTCCATTTCTCTAGTTAAAGTATTAACTGTAACAACCCCTAGAGACGGTCACGAACCGGCACCGAATGTGATCCGGCTTTAGCCCGCCTAACTAGTGTTAAACTTGACATCTTAAATTCACTATAATACCCGTAACTAATTAATCCCTCCCGTGTTTTTATTAAATGCCCCTGTGTTAATTAATAAACCTTAGAAAAATCTATCTATTTATTACGTTATATAAGCCTCACTTAGAATAAGTCTCTTGATTTTACTTTTTAAGATATAAGTAGCCTTTCTTTCCTTAAGTTAGCCTATGACTTCTCGTGCGTTATATTATACTTCACTTATTATAAATATAGTCGTAAAGTTTGTAGTACTATTACTACTATCGTCGTCGAAACTCTTTAAAGAATCGTTAATATTTATTAAAGTGTCTAAATCCACATCTTAGTAACTTCCTAAATAATGTCCAAATATAATCCGGTTTTAGTCCAAATTAGGGTCGATCCCCTTAATATAAGCTAAGTAGCTCCTGAAGGTCTTATTTGTGGCCTTCACTCTTTTGGCCTTACGTGCCGCGAAGTATTATGCCTTTGACGCTACTTACTCTTCGTTAGAGTAGCGACTATTATAATAATCTATCTTCTTATAAATAATATAGCCTATATAACTTAGTATAAGCTGGAATTTATCTCCGCGTTTGTTTTTACTTAAAAATTTCATCCTGCGGTTAGAGTAATAAGCCGCCTTATCTACAACATAAGATTAGTAGCGATTCGTATGTGATTCGAAATACTTACTTACCCTCAATCCCGAGTTATAAGTTACCTTAATACTAATAGCGGAGCGAAGACTATTTATTAACGTAAGAAAGGTAAGGGGTGCCTGAAATAAGGCCATCTTAAAAAAGGGGTCCCCTAATATTCCCTATATAAGCTTATTACGGAGCGTCTTATCGTTTCGTATATTGTTATCTTTTAGGCCAAATTAAATACTTTATAATTCCTTGGCGAAGTTCTTTAATTAAGTTAGCACTAGTTTCCCCGTCTAGTAAAGCTCCTCTTAAAATAACGAGAAAGTTAAACTAAACCACTAACTAAGGAACTTATTAATTCTCTCTTCCGTCTTAAAGTGTTCGCAAGTCGTTTTAATAAGCTTATTAAATAAGTACCCCTTATTTTAGAAGTACCGGTAATAGTACAAACTAGCTCTGTCTCGTAACATCGACAAAAAGGCTCAGTTCTAGACCTTAGTCTTAATAAATACTCTTTAACATAAGTCGGCGAAGATATAGAGCTTCTTATTTAAGTAGTCCTTGTCTTTACTATATTAAAGCTCCTTAGTGTATATCTTAATAAGGTTTACTAACGATTTTACTTAGTCTAAGGTTAATAGATTTATAATATACTATAATAACTAAATCGGCTCCGTATATAGTCCAGTAGTCCTAAGAACCTTAAATAGTAATAATGACTCGTCCCGTGGGTGTATTACTGGCGTTAGTGTGGGATTCGGTAACGCGTAGTTATTTAATCTCCACAAATAGAGATTACTTAAGGAATCCCTCCTAAGAGTAAATAAGAACTCCTTCTTTAGGATTATAAATAAGGGGGTTATATTATATAAATCCTTAACCTTATCTCCTTTAGTAAGGGAGATCTTAAGTAATCTTAATAATTAAATCGTCTTTATAAGCTTTACTCTTAACCCTTCTGAAGGAGTATCTTCTTTTACAGAATAAATGACTACCTTTAGTTAGTATTATAAAGATATTAGGGTTTGATTTTATTAAAGTATTATTAGGAACGGCGGTAGTAGTCGAGAAAGTGATTCCCGGATGTAATTCGGTACTAATTTAGGGTAGTTCTAAATTTACATCTTTATTTAGTCCTCTGGCTACAAATTTTCTTTAGCTTATACTGCCTCTACTAAAGCCTCTACTATCCTCGTCCCCCTTTATCGTCGTATAAACACACTAAAGGCTCGTAAGTTGTCTTTAAGGTATATACGTTCTATAGCCTCAATTAATCTAAACTCCTTTACCGTCTAACCCTTAAAATACTCTTAAAAGTCCTAGAAAAGGAATTCTCCCTTAATACAGCCGTTATAAAAGGACTTACGAAACTTCCGCGAGTATACCGTCGTATCTCTTATAAAAGCTAAACTAAGATTTAGCGTTTCTCTTAGTGTAGCCGTGTTATTAAATGTTTCCGGGGTTAACTTTAACTCTAGCGTATAGTCTAAAGTATCCGCTATTATGTCAGATACGATTCGTAAGTAATCTAATAGGTTCCTAAATAAGTTTCTTAAAGGTCCAAAGTTTTAGATTTAAGGATATTAAATTAACAGTCTTCGTAAAGTAACTGTCGTATTATAATAGCTCTTTTCTAATGTGTAATTGTCTTAGTCGAGTCTTAAGAGAGAAGTTGCCTTCCCTTTACGATCTAAAAAAGGTAAAATGCCCTTTAAGGAAAATACAGTGAAGTAGTCCTTAAGTTAAAGCCTAAAATCCGCTCTATAGCCTAAGACCTTTTCTATCTATAATAAGGTTAACAATATAAGCTTACTACTAATTAGTGTTAATATAGTACCAGTTTATATACTACGCCGTATATATAAATATATTCTAATACGAGTATAGCGATAAAGTAATAAATATATAGTTTAAAATCTGTATATATTCTAAGAGAGTGCGAGGAGAGCTAGACTATATACTACGAAACCCTACCGAATCTCCACCGAAACTAGTCCGGTTAAGCTCTGACCCCTGACTTTGACCCGCACCCCCTTTTCCGGACCGAAGTATGCTTATGCAGGGACCTGTGGACCAACAATGTCGGTAAGAGTTTACCTTATAAGGGCAAGTGTTAAGCGAAGTATTTGGCGAAGGAGTCCTTAGTACTAGTAGTACTCCTAAAGTATTTAAGTTCCCTCTTAGTGTAACGTATAATTTAACTGTCTTGTTTCTTTTAGTAGCCGTAAAAGACTTTTCGTTAAGCGTCGATAACTAATTGACGTATTAAAGTAACGTGTACTTATAAATAACCTTAAGAGTATTATCTCTAAGGACCTTAAATAGTCGTTCGCGGGCCTATTTAAGTGCGAGCTTCTCTTGTACTGCCTTAATAAAGTTAATAATCGCCAAGGGGCCCTTAACGTCCGGGATATTATATAATAAAGCATCTTAGTAGGCTAATCGCCACTCTTAAATCTACACCTTAAGATTAACTCGTCTTATTTTAACAATTTCGAGCTTCTCTTTATATTTAGCTTAAGCTTTAGTAAGGTTACTTGTTTCTAAAGGGGCGTAGTCTCTCTTTAATACTTTAAGGAGTATCTATAAAGTCTAAGATCGTGGGTCGTTTAATTCGTTCGTTATCTTATTAAGTTACTCTTTTACTTTCTATTCCTCTTTAATCTCACACTCCTAAATAACACTTTAGTAAATCGAAGGATTAACCGTCTCTTAAATCCACTTATATACTGCCTTATAGGCCCGAGCCTTTTCCGACTATTATACGTGTTTTATAGTATACTCCCTTATTAAGGTAATATATATTAAAGTAATTATAGTAACGTTAAATAATATAAGAGGTATTACACTTAGTTTAAGTCCCTTAAGCTCAGGTGCTTATTAGTCTTTATCCCACTTTACTTGCTCCTTAAAGTTAAAATCGAGAGCCTTCTTATCTTATTATGCCTTTACTTAGTCGATCGTTTGTACTTAAGGCTCGTTTTCGAGGATATTTAGAGCGACCGGTAGTTCTAGATTAACTAAAGTCTATACCTTGTAGAAGATATAAAAGGATTTAAAGGCTTAATATTATAGGGTCCAGGTTTGCCTATCGTAGTTAAGCGGCGTTTGATTATTAAAAGAGGAGACTAAAGTTGAGTCTATTATAACGAAGAGAGGGTTACTCTCTCGAGGGTTCAATAGATTTATTAAAGAGGAGAAGAGAATATCAAGTACAGGTGCTTGATTTACCCTTTTCTAGAGAGGTTAAAGGGGAAAATAGCAGTGTAAACTACACTTGTTAATAAGTAGAAACGCCGACATTATTCGTCACCTACTAATCTTACGTTAATAGCTCTACTTAAGTCTATAGAGCACAAAAGGAAGAATACTAACTTAATAGCTTTGTCACGGGGCTTATAACTGTAATATAGAAGTAAAGTAAAGCCTTGTGATTAACGTAAGTTAAATTAAAGTGATTAATTATTAATTAAAATACATAAGGAAATCAGGGGAACACGTTGTTCCCCTGAAAGCGGTATACGCCATGGCAGAATCCAAAACTAGCATAGCGCACAACTAACCGAGCATCAGCCCGTGCCTGTACGACAAGAAGAGTATTGCGATTAGTTTTTTATTTAAAATAATATTACTTTCAGCGGAAGCGACGATGCGTTATATAGCTTAAATAATAATAGCGACGACTTTACTGAATTATTCTTTTACGGCGATATATTAAAAGAAGACGCCGAGATTATAATTACGGAACTCGCGAACTAGGTTTTATTTTACGCTAGATTCAGAAAGCAGAAAACCCCAGAATCTCTTGCTAAAATAACTCTGACTTGTTATAGTAATCAAATCTTTCGTGGCATATTAATTGATACAGGAGCAGCACGTAAATTAATTATAAGTTATAACTAGTACTTAGCTTACAATAAGCTATATCTTACAGAAATTAACGAATCCATGACGATTAGCGTTAAATTCGGCATCGGCGATATTACTTTTATTAGCTTTATCGATATTAATATATTAGTTAAGTAACTCCGATTCCACGTATTTAATATAAGTATATTATTCTTACTTTCTCTCGCGGATATGAATAAGAACAAGCTTTTTTTTAATAATTTAACGAATATACTTCGCAAGGAAGATAAATAGAGAGAAGTACTTATTAACCGACGTTTTAATTACTTTTAGCTTTTCTGGGACGAGTTATTTCATACTTTTCTTACAGATTTTATTGAATAAGACGAATGTTATTTTACAGAACTAGAATTACGCTGCTTTTATAAGCGTTTCGGCTACCTTTTTGTTAAACGCTTTTAGAAGCTCTTTAATAGAGCTGGCTATAACGTAAACACAAATGCGCTGAAGTATATTATTAAATATTATAAAGAATGCCAGAAGCACGACAAATTACTAGGCAGATTTTGCTTTATTTTACGAGATAACGCTGATTTTAATTATTATATGTATATTGATATTATTATAATTAACGGCTAAAAGGTTTATATTATTGATTAATTAACTCGTTTTTAAGCCGGCAGATAGCTAAAGAATATAACCGCAGAGCACGTATAGGATAAAATCAAGGAATACTAGATTAATACGTACTTAGGACTGCTAAATATACTCGTATACGACTAAGGACTTTAATTTGTTAATAGCGAATTTAATTAATACGCTACTTCTATAGGAATTATAATAAAGCCTGTACTTACGGAAGCTTATTATTTAATCGGTTAAGTTGAACGTTATTATATTATTCTAAAGCGTATTTACGATATTATTAAATCAGAATCGCTAGGTTTATTAAAAGAAAGCGTATTATAAACAGCTCTTAAGGCAGTTAATAATATAGTAGGACTTAACGGCTTAATACCAATATTACTCGTATTCGGCGCCTTCTCTCGTATAATAACAAATAATATTTTATTAAAGACAGTATTAGAGAGAACTACTGCATATAAGAAAGCTATAGTAAGGGCTAGAGAGCTTAACGCGCAGCTACAGGTTAATAAGGTATTACATACTCGTAACAGACCAGATATAATAGCTGTAAAGGACTTACTAATTCAGTCCTTAGTTATGACGTATAGAAAAAAACCCGGAAAGAAGAGCAGCGAATGAACAGGATTATATACGCTATTAGTAATATAAGGAGAGAATTATATTATATAAGTTAATAATAAAGCCGTAACTTTATAATTAATATTTGTAAAATTATTTTTATAAGAATTGTAAGATAATAAAGAGCTAGTATACGAAGAATATTAAGAACTAAGAGGCATCGAACTAATACAAGAGAATTGCTAGGAATAATATCCAGAGTTAAACGGCGATATTATAATAGTTGATACGACTCTTGAATTTATACTTTTACGTCGTAGAAGTAGACTACGTGTTATATAATATGATGCTATAGTACACGTAAATAAAGAGCTAAATTACGAGTATTCGCGTTAAAAGAAGATTAACGGATTATTTAATAACTAGACCTTTGAGTTTATGAATTATTGCGATATTCCCGTCGGTATTAAAATATTTAATTTACGCTTTGTCGACGAAGTAAAAGACGCAGGCATATTAAATACTTATAAGAAATTAAGACTTATTGTTTAAGTATATAATAACGAAGGAACAATAATTATACTAACTTAATCTCTAATAATTCAACGCATAAGTTAGAGAATTCTATTTTACTTAATAGTAATATTCCTCAAGTATAAGCTTTACTTTCGGGACGTAACTTAAGTATACGTATAATTAGATATAGAGCTTATTCGCGAAATTTACGTCCGAGTACTAAAAAGCGTACCTTAATAGGAAAAATGTTTCTTCCGCGTTAGAAAGCTATTATATGGAGTACCGGAATCAGGAAACTATTAGTATAATATATAGCACAAGTACCACGAGGTTAAATTAAATACCAAGAACTTAACGTTCGACTTTTGCCTTATATACGTAAATAACGGAATTACTTTCGGTATCGTCAGTTTATAAATAAATAATATACTCTTTCTGGCAAATAATACTTTTGTAGCTAAAGAAGAAGAAAAGCTAGTAAAGTTAAGAAAGAAAGCAAAGCTACGAGAAGAACTTACGAAGGACTACTCTTTTAAATTTAATAAAGGAATAATAACCTTTTATACCGACGGAAGTATATATTCGGATCAGGTAAGATAAACGAAATCTTTATAACTCGTTTAAGAGAAACTAATAGATATAACCGGCACAAGAAGCAAAGTTATTAAAAACGTAATACTAAAGGAGTAATATATCGTATGACGAGCCCAAGCGGCCTATCTTAGTATTATAATATAACCTGAGGCCGCGTTTGATTTATTACGTGTAGCGCAAGGAACTGATATTCAGTATTATTATATTAAAAAGCTGAATAAGAGACTTTAATAACAGAAAGATAATAGTAGTAAAGGCTTACGATTCGTTAAATTAAATACTGCTAGTATACAAATAACTGTATTCACAGACGGAAGCTTTGCTAATAACGCTAACTAAAGCTCGCAAATTAGCTTCGTTATTATCGTTATAGACGAAGACGGAAAAGTGAATATTCTCTATTAGTTAAGCACGAAATGCAAGAGAATCACTCGTTCCGTACTAGCTTCAGAGCTGTTTGCGATGAGTAACGGATTTAATATAATATCAGTTATTAAATTAACTTTTAAAGTTATACTGAATATATATATTCCGTTACGTATTTACACGGATTTAAAGTTAATGTACGATTGCATTGTTAAGTTAGGTATAACATAAGAAAAGAGACTAATAATTGACCTTATGTGTCTCCGACAGAGTACGAATAAAGAGAGATTGACAGAATCGATTAGATTAACGGAACTAGTAACCCGGCTGACGTTATCATAAAGTCAAAGGCTTATTTAATATTACATAAACTAATTAAGACTAATAAGTATAACGTTAAGTTAACTGAATGGGTAGAGAAAGGGGCAAGTTCTTAAAGAAGAGTTGCTGGTGTGTGAATAATAATATTTATATTACGACGTAAATACGAAGGACGGAAATATAAGGGTTGTATGTCGCAGAGAGGGTAGAAGAGAGCACTCGACGCTAGCCGTTTTAGGGACTAGCCCATAGCAAGAGCTTTATATAAGAGCTCTTGTCGATACTATAAAATAGCTCTTTAGACTTTACTAAATATATATACAATTACAGATTTTGTATCGTGTATAAAAGCCTTAAAGAATTGCAATAAGTTATTACTTATTACAGGAGTTTAAGTAATATAGTGCAATCAATAATTTATCTTTGGGTTGTACTTTTTTTTCTCCTCTTTTTCTTTCTTAGTTGGGACATGGCACTGGTGGGAAGACGGAGATCGCAAGATAGGGAGGAGGGGGAGGGCCCCCGTGGTGCAGGACAACCCCTGGAAAAGTGTGTTTACGGCAGTTGAGGGGATAGAAGAATCAACTGCCAGGAGTGAAGGTACGACAGAACTTGGAAGCCTCGTCAACTTGAGACTTCAAGCATTGGACCAGCAGGTCACAGAAGATTTCTAAAATTCCATACTTTTGCCAATTTCGAAGGCTTCGCATGAGCCGCTGGCTGGCACCCATGTTTACCTAACTTGAAGGAGGTGATGGGGGTTATTCGGCTGGCGACACGGTGAGGAAACTGATAAAGAGTTCCTTCTAGATTACTGTTTAGGCCCGGCCCGTGGTGGGGGTTCGCCGGCAAGTGATTATGACGTTAGAACGGGGCTTAACGGACTCTTCGGCGCTTCGGTATTCAGGAACTGCGGATCGTGGCCGTCGTATCTGCATAAAACTCTGGCTATATACAAGCGCCTCCCCCTATGTACCATATTACCTTCCATTCATATGGGTATCCGAAAACGTCCAAAGCCGGGTATCTAATGCAAATCCAACCAAAATCAAAAACCACACTCCGCCCGTGAAGATAGATCAATCGAAGACATCATCCCAGTTGACACCCTAAGCATCGTATAACCGCTTATTACCATGGCCCAACGGGAAACTCTGGGTTCCGGCGACACTCATTGAGCCTGGTCTCGATCTGCCCCTCATCCTCCTCAAGCGAATGCTTGTCTTGGATATGAATTTTCATCTCGTCTCGAGTTTTAGTACTCGTTCGCTCTCGTCTAGAACCATCATCAATTCCACAATCATTGACATTGCATTCATAGCTGGTACCACAAGCAAATCGCTCCCACTGGCCCGGGAAGTTGGTGATGCGGTCTCGACGCTCGTCGACGAGCTGTTGGGCAAGGGCTAGCAGCTGCCGCTGGACTTCCTGCTTCTTCAACTCAGCCTCTACACATGCCCTGATAGTAGCAAAGGTAGCTGGTTTGTATTCATCGAGCTTCATCTTTCCCAACCCTTCTTCCACGTTGAACCGGAAGTATCGGAAAACACCTGGCATATTTGCGAAATGCGTTACGTAGTCTCGTATTCTCCCATGTGTTTCTTCACAGTCAGTGATTTTCCTTTTCCCAGTCTGGAACCACCCTTCAAACCGCTTTACTTGCCTGCGAATATGCCATTTGTCCATGAATCTTTCCTGACGTTGGGATCGAGGTTCGCGCCGCCCTGTGCCAAAGCTCGCAACCACTTCAATCACATGACCGTGGATCTCTCGTACTTCTTGGATTGCTTGCTCCGTTGGGTTGTTGAGGCCATCTGCGCCATCCGTATAAATCTTACCGTCGATGACTTGGGGACGGAAATACATTGGTGCAGCGCTTGTTGCTCGACACACTTTGTATATCTCGTGGTTCATCGAATCCGCGAAGTTAAGGGGATCTCCAATCCCTTTGAGGTCCTCTCTTTTTATTCCGTAGGACCTGAAAATGTACGGTCCCTTACTACTCCCATCTGGTCTCTCTTCTTTTGCACATACTGCCCTACATTTTCTGTCAGCTTTGTTCTTTCGTGTATCTTCAGCTGCTTAGCATACGTGCGACATAAATCCCCCGGAGAAGGGAAGTTTTTGAATCTTTCTCCGGTGTCCCCAGTCCTGTATTGTTTTGGTGTCTTTAATTCTGTGAGTGTCTGGATTGCGTCCACCAATGGCGCTTTATGGTGTCTGTCGTGTAAAAGGCCGAACAAGCCGAACCGGCGAGGATCCTGGAAGATGGCGGTGCCGATGACCTCGTACTGCTTTATGCATTGGCCAATGGACATTCGCCAGCGCGAAAGCATTACTGCAATTAGCCTACGTGCGACTGTTAGTCTTTGATTAAATCCGTCCTCTTGGTCAAACTGACCCGCCAGTGCTGGTTCCAAACATGTAATCTGTGATGCCAGTAAGCCACCGGCCTAACTGTCATGACTTGAACTTACCGAAATAGTGGCAGGGCAAGAAGTTTGATACGAAGGAGCCATCATTGTCCTCGTCGAACCCCGTGACCACTGTCGTGGGTATCGGTGGCTTATGGCCAGGGAAGAAACTGTTGTCATCCTTTCGCACAGAGTGGGAGCGCTCAAGGATCCCGATTTGGAACATGAGCGCACGTATCATAAGTGCTGTCGCATACCCACGAATTCCACCTCCATCTATGAAGCAGTCAGCTCGTCTTGTCCACTGTGGAATGGCACATGCCTACCACAAGTCAAGATGTTTCTAGTTCTCCAACGAGGAGGCTCTCTCGACGTTCTGTCCGATGCTGAAGCCTCTTGTAACTCTTGTTGGTTGCTTGCCGTCCAAGGGAGACCGGGAGATGTGTCTTCTCTCTCAAACCCTTCAACTTCGGAATCATCCTTTCCGTTATTGGGACTCGTGATAGAAGTTGACCCAAGCGGTTGCGGCTCCGACTCATTGGATGAGGCTTTCTGGGAATTTGGAGCAACGCTCAACCGGCCACTTCCTTCTTCTGTCATTGCGCAACGCTAAGAACAGTTCCAGCTCCAAAACATCATCGGGTAAGGCTGTCTTTTTAACGTCCGCGGCCTCCATCTTTCAGTCCGTTGAGTCTGAACAACTGAAATGAGGTTTTCAGCCACCACCTGAGGCCGTGCAAGGCCGACTCTCAGTGTGTTCCACAATGGGAATGAGAGGCCCGCCCGGTGGAGGGTCATCTGCGCGTTCTATTCCTCCATGTCTCAGCCGAGTTGATGGCAGCAACCTTCACCGAGTCTTGAGTTTAATCTAGTGGCATGGCCCGAAATATCCCAAGATGGGATGATCAGTCTCTTCAATCGTGACTGCCGATCTTATGATGCGACAGGTTTATCCTTTGATCATTTTTTTCCATGGGCTCAATCTGTGTGTTTTGTATTGCTCTATTTTCTTTTTCGTATCTTATTCATAGTTGTGAGCCGTACTGTAGGTAGGCACGGCGTGCAAAATAGCTCAGCTCGGGATCAAAACGCGAGCTCATCGAGCCTTACGATTAACGATCGTAATCTAGCAAGTCGCTAACTTCGGGCCAAAAGCAAGCTCTCGTACAGGAGGCTTTTCAGCCACATAGACGGGAAATCCGTCGATTGTGCCAATTGTTTCGATTTTGTGGCTGCATTATTCCGCCTCGAGGGCTATAGTGCGATTTCTATTGGGTGCGTGTTACCTCAGCGTTTCCACTGCCCCCCTTGCATTTAACAAGGCTCGCCTCACTTTGACGGAAACACGCAGCCGCGGCGGTTGAATGGATCCACGAGGGAATTGTTTTGAAAAGGAAAGTCCACTTGGTGTGGGCCATTCTTCGTCTTCTTCCATGGAAAAGAACCCAAGGCATGCTGTCAGGCAACTTGTCAGTGCAACGGAGGGTATAAGGAACCCCTCTCCAAAGACGCACGTCACCATCCCGGACATTCAACGATCCTTACGACTAGCTGCCGAACGCTGAAGTCTAAAACGATGGAGGCTCGAACACAGTCCTCAGGACATCTTTCAGTACCATCTCCAACCAAACCTCCTCAAGACACCATACTCGAAGCGCACTCTCGAGGTGTTGAAGGCCAAGGACCAGCAGAGTCCAAGAGGAGTCAACAACTATCACTATGGAAGCAAGCGCGCACCACGGCTGAGAGACGCCCATTGATCAACCAACTACTTTCGATAGACTTCTCGCAGACAAACTACAGCAAGGAGAAATACAGAGAGTATTGCAAAGCTCTCCAGGACAGCGCAGAGGATCTCAAGGCGGAGAATGCACAACTCCGCTCCCGTTACCACAAAAAAAAGTCGCATGCATCGACCACAAGCCAAACTGTGACTGGCAACCCTCTAGATCTAGGAATTCTTACAGTGGACATACCGGAGGATGAGATCGTGGTAGCCTTCAGTCCGCCGGATAACAAGCTCATTGTATTGAAAGGAAAAGAACTTCGTAAGTGGTGACTTCACCCATACGCGCACAACATCCATTGCTTATACGTTATTCCCATAGTCTCAACAGATTCAAACTATGTCAAGGTAACTCTACCAAGTTTCCACTGGCTTGGGACGAACTCCCTCTTCCTCTACTTCGGCGACGCAGAACCTCAAGAGCTCTCGACTCCTTTGGCGAAACCTCGTACCTTCATTCTATCTCGGAAACAGCTCCAGTCAACTCCTACGCAGGAACTCAAAGAAATCCGAACTATAAGTCTGCGGAAATTGGGGCTCAACATCACGATGAAATGGATCAGGGGTCAGTTGCAGAGCATCTATGTTCTTGCACCTGGGCCAAGACCTGCACATACGCCGCAAATGGTTCTTTCTTCGTTGGCATGAAGGATAAGTTTCTGTCCTGCCCTGATTGCAATCACTCTCGCTGTACTCCGTGCTCCTACCTCTAGTTTTCCTTTCACACTTTGGTATACTATGAAAGTTTTTTGAGATAAAGGGATTAGGCCCTTTACCTAGGACAGAGGTAGTTTTTGATACCCTCCTGCGACATAGTCGCTGGATAATGATTTCCTGTATCTTTTCTAGAACCCCTCCTCTCACTCAGTGATCCGCTCATCGTGTGTATGATCCAGCTGACATCCTGTTTGGATGTCCAAGGTCGGCCTTAAATATAACCAACCAATCGCAAGCGCTTACTGTATGTAGCCCGTGCAGCCTGCAGTCAATAAGGCGTATTGGCGTTTCAGAATCTCCAATCACATCCGAGAAAGAGGGTCAGATACTTCTATCCACACCTTCAAAGAATCGTGGCTGTTTCTTGCTGACGAATTGAGACATGTCAGCGAAAACTAAGACATATACGGCTTTCCCCGTGGGATTCCACCACACCGATATTTCTTTTTCTGACTCGTAACCAGCTGATCATAGATGCCCAACTACTCGGGCCAGAGCCCAGTCATGCTGCACCAGGAAACATGCCCAACCAGGTACGGTTTGTTCTCAGCCTTCGCATGCAAATGCGGTCTGATCAGGACGAGGCTCGGCAATAAAAGCGGGATACGCCGCTACTTACTACTTCGTAGCAGTAACTATTCCGTCAAGACACTAGGTTCTTGGCAATGCAAAGTAATGTTGCTTCAGAAATCCCCTGACCTTATTCCCAGCGGATTTACCTGGCACCGCTATACAAAATCAAGCGAGGCACGGTCCTTCCGTCCTTACTTTTCGAGGGATCGCAACAAGCAAACTCCGATTATTAATAACCGTATTTAAAATAAAGTTCGCAGCTTAAGAACTCTCATAACTTTAATAAAAGTTCTTTTTAAGAATTTTATTAAAATAATAACCCTTGTATTTAAACAAAAAATACCTCAGAAATCTAGGGAATTCTTTCGAAAAAACTAAATGCGTTAATTATACGTTTTTAAATTTCAAATCGAGTAAAAATTATATAAATTATAACGTAAAATATGACGCTTGCCCTAGGAAGATGACAGTCACGTGTAACGGAAGCCTTATATATTAATACGAGGGGAATATATAACGATATTAAGTATTAACTTAAAATTAATAACTACAGAATAAAGAAGGTATAGAAAAAAGAGCTTTAAATATAAAAGAAGTAGCAGTTTTAACTTGTTTTATCTCGGTTATTCTCGCTTTCTAGTAGTAATCTAGGTATATTAGAAATTAGTAATAAAGCTATTAATATTAAATGTCGTTAGGCGGTGGAAATAAGAGATGCGGAGCTGTGCTAGAGCCGCTAATTGTTATATTACTTCTTTCTCTTGAAAAAGCTCGTCCTCGAGCGTTAGTTTATTTCATTATCGTCGTTAAAGTCGTCGTAATTATTTCTGTTATTTTCTTATATTTTAATTTATTAAAATAGCTTTATAAGAGGTCTTACTTACTTCTAGTTATTAAAATAAAAGTTTCTGATTTTATACGAAGTAAGAGTTAGGGCCATTACTCCTGGCTCCCCTTAAGCGAGGGCGTCGGGAAACCCTCTATCTTTAGAATTTTACAACTTTTTCAAACTTTAATAATTCCTTTCAAAACTAAATATATAAATAAAGAATTATATATTATTAAATATAATTTAATTAATTTTATGAATTTTATAATTAAGAGTTTAAATATTTACTACTTTATATAAGGGTATTAAAAATTTAAAAATATATTGTATTTAAAACCGAATATTAAAATTGATAATTAATAATCTTTTATTTAAAAAAGAAAATATATTATAATAAATATAGTTTTAAAATATAAGTAAATTTGAACTTAAAATAATCCTGTTTTATATTAATATAAAAGTTTTAAATATATATAAATGTTAAATTATTAAGCGAAATATATTAAATTTTTATATTTTAATACATTTTTAAAAGTTTATAATAATATAAGAAATTTATAATATAATATTAAATTTGAGTTTTTATTACAAAAACCTAGAAAATATTAGTAGTTAAAATAATTATAATATTGTATAATATCTTAATATATTTATATATACTTATATATACTTATATATACTTATTTAATTCTTAGTTTTAAATTATAAATACTAAAATCTAATTAAATAAAAGAAAGATTATTTATTATATTACATAATATCTCAATTTAAAGGGATTTTATTAAAGGTTTATAAAATTCTAAAATTTTAAATATTTGATACTCTCGCTTAGGGGGGGCCGGGAGCAATGGCCCCTAACTCTTATATTTGAAATTAAAGGCTTTATATTAATTCAGATTAACGTTTTGGTTAGCTTAAGTAATATAGTAAGAAAAAGTCTTGCTTTTCTTGCGGCAAGTAAATATTTTTTCTAGATCTTATTCGTTATTACTAGTAATATTAATTTAATTTGGCAAGGAGTCGTTAGAGTCCTTACGCAACTTGTTAGTTAAGAAGACGTTATAAACTTTTATACTCGCTAGTTGTTTTAAGTAATATAAGTTATTAATCTTTTTAAGTATTCTAAATAGTTTATTTGTTAGTATATTTAATTTCTTAAATAAACGGAGTATTTTAAAATAACGTATATTAAGCTAAATTAAGTTATTTTCGTTAAAATTAATATCGCGGCAGGAAGCGTTATAAGACCGGGCTATTTTAGCCTAAGCTAAAATTAAGTTCGACTAAGTTATATTTTATGTTTTCTTATATCGTTAAGTATAATCGATAGCTTATTAAGTATTTAACTTATTAGCAAGAGTTATTAAATCTGGCTAGTCGATTTTCTAATTCTAATTCGTACGTAAAGCGTACTTATAAATTACTTCGAAAGAAATAAGCTTTCTTAGAGAATTATATAAGAGAAAGAGTTAAGTGTAATTTATAATAAGAAAATATTCTGATTAGTTATCTTAATAATATACGATAAAGAGTTTAAGTCGTCTCTGTAAGTATTAGTTATAAACTTTAATTTAGCTATTTATTTATAAGTGATTAATAATAGAAAGTTATTTCTTAGTTTCGAGGACTTTATTAAAAGCGTTTTAAAACTTAAAATGAATTACGGCTTTTTATTAGAAGTAATAATTAAGAAAGCGCTAAAGTAATAATATATAATATATATATATATATATATATATATATATATATATCGTAATTAACTTCTTAGTATTACTTGTTTTCTAGTAAAGAATACTAATTACTTGCTTATTAAAGCGGTTAATAAAAACGAGAACGTTAACAAATTCATACTTATTTTTATTAAACGAGTAATAATTTATTATAATATATTATTATTATAAGTAACACAGAACGAGGAAAAATAAAAGAATCCGAGCTTTTTATCTCGAGGCATTTAAATTCGTTAGTATATATAATAGTTACGGTAATATTACTTAATTATTAACGTTATTCCGTGTTATTAGTATTAAGGAAAAATCAGTTAAATTATTTTTTTAATTTTAAAGTATATTATAATTACTCGATTATAAATTTTCTTAATAATAAAAATACGAAAGTAATTAACGTCAGGGATTAAAGGCGGCTATCGTATAATAATAAATTAGCTTTTATACGAAGTTTCCTTAGTGTTTTAGATATAGCTTACTTTCGCAAAACTTATAAAGATAAGGCCGTACGGTTTACTTCTAGTATATATTATATAATAGAAGATACGAGAAGTAAGATATTTACGTTTAAGCTAATTACTAGAGTATTAGAGTTATTTAACGGCTTGACTTTTTATAATAATAAGTTAATGTTAATATATTCTTAATTAAAAAGTTATTATAGACGTTAAATCTTTTTAATTAAGTTCTATAGATCTGATTCGTCTAACTTACGCAAAAGGGCATTAACTACAGAATTGTAAACGCTTAGTTTATAAGTAATTATAAAATTATAATTTATTAAGAGCTTTACTTATCGGGATTATCTCGTATTTAATTATTTAGAAGTTATAAAGTATTTTAAAGCCTTTTAATTTATAATAATACGAATTTAAAAAGGAGCCTTCGTAAGTTCTATTCTTTAATAATTAAAAGATCTGATTATCGCTAGTATTTTTTTATTATAAACGGCGTAATTAAGCTTAACGAGTATAAGTTTTGAAAAAAAAAAAGTAATAAAAAACTAGTCTTTTATATATTATTATAAAAAAACTCTTGTAATTATACTATTATTAGTATCAGTTTTTAAGAAGTAAAGTAAGTCTTAATAGTAATACTTTAAAAGAAGTATTAACGTGAGAGTATATTTTAAGAGATTAAAGATATCTTTGTATTTTATAATAAAACAAAAAAAAACGTTATTTTTAATAAGTTAAATAAGAAGTTTCGTAATAATATTATAATCGCAAATAAATCTCTAATAGAAATTATAAAATTTAAAGAATAATTAAATACTTTTAATAAAACTAAGGTAACTTTATTAGCTAATAATAACGACTTTTTTTTAAGTTAATTTTAAGTCTTAAAGTTAATATAATAAATTCTAAGTACTTAGTTTATATAACTTTAAACTTATACTTCTTAAGATCTACTTATAAACCGGCGTTATTTAAGTATTTAAAAACTTTTTTTAATATAAAATTAATATTATAAAAGATTCTTAAAATATATAAGAATATTATTTAAATACGTTATATAAAAATCGTTAAAGTAATTTTTTAAAAAATATCGTTTATATATATTAGTAAATTACTGGGTTATTAATTAACTTAAATAAAAGAACTTTATACTTATATACGTTATACTTCGTACGAAAAGTAATATATTCCTTTGAAGCCGGATCCATGTATATGCGATAAAAGGCTTGTCGAATATCTAGCTTAATAAAGACGCTGGCATTAGCGATGCGCGCTAGCGTCTTATTAATTAAAGGCAGAAGGTAGCGGTCTTTACGAGTAAAGGTATTTAATACTCAGAAATTAATGTATAACTTTAAAAAGCTATTAGATTTTTTAACGAAAAAAATAAGAGTAATATAAGGTGCTTGCGAAGGCTTAATAAATCTTTTAGGCCACAGTTAAATCTCTATACGTGAAAAGCTAAATCCTTATACGCTAAATGTTTAGTAACTTGGCGAGTGTTATTTATTAACCTTCTCGCGCTATACTAATTAATACTAAGTGGCAAGGGCCTTTGATGTATAGCACAAACCTTTATAATTACGTAATTACCCCTAAGGTAAGAATTAGAGAAGTTAAAGTTATTTAAACTTAACTTAATACTTCAACGTACTTCTACTATTACTACTTATTATTACTACTATAGATACTCTTCCTTAAGCTTGTGGCCCTGTGCCCCCTACAGCTACTTATAGTGATATTACTATTAGATTTACTATATTCTAAGTATATATAAAAGCTATTAAATATACTCTCTTATAATAAGACACTAAACTATTCCATGTATTATTTGTTTACGACTACGTAAGTAAATACAACTTAAAGGGGAAGCGACTTAATATACACCCTTCTAAGAAACGCAAGAATACAGGTTCTAAGAAGTGTGGCTGTTAAATAAGGGTTACTTTAGTAAAGGACAGAGTATTAGAGCAGTAGCAAGTGAAGGTTTTAGAGGATATATATAACTATGCGGCCTCTATAGACTTTATAGCTTATTTAGTACATAGAATTACTTCTGTTCTTACACAAGTTTATGCTTTAATTAGCTTCTTAGCTAAGGCTAGTCTATTAAACGCTCAAATCTTATTAACTCTACGAAAGAAGGACTCTAGTATCTTACTAGTCTCTAAAGATATCTTTAATCTTGTGTAAAAAGAACGAAAGAAGGAGTTAGGTGGAAAGACGTTAATTTAGTGGCTTCTTAAGGTACGTATCTTTAATAGTCTTATATTCTATAACTTATAAGATATAAGAACTCTAATTAAACGATTTCTCTCCTTAATATTACCCTTAAAGCAGCCCCTTACAACGACTCTTCTTTATACACTTAACTTCCCTCTAACTCTAGAAGTAGTACTCTAATGTTTTACGCCTTAATTATATATATAAAACTAACTGATTTAATATACTATTATGTGAAAATAGGTGAGCCAATCAGAAGAGAGGAAGCGCAGTAGGTGAACACGTGATTAGAGACAAAGTAGATTGCTTGCTTGCTTGAGAAGAGCCATAAGGGCTCTTCAGTAGTTATATACATAATATTGGCTTCTCTAGAAGCTTCGACGATTACGTAGTCGATTACGTGGCTCTTACGGACTACGTAATCGAATACGAGAGTAATTTCCGAGCCGCGTAAGCAGTGGAGATTACTTCGGCTATTCTCCAGCGTAGAATCGGCACGAGTTACCGAAGTCAAAATCTAACATATTACTAAATATATGTGGAATTATAGGGAATAATATAGTAGTCTAGCTTAGGTTAGCATTTCTATTAAGGGAGACTTAGAGGAACTATACTTAGGCTATTATATAACTCAGAGATTTAATGTCTTAGTACATAATTCAAGAGCTAATCTCTATTATAACAGATAGGGAATTAGCTCTAATTAAGTGTATTAAGGCATTATTTCCTACTGCCCGCCACTTCCTTTGCCGTTAGTACGTTAATATAAATATATTAGCAAAGACTAAGAAGTACTTCCTAGGCCCTATTAAAGATTCTAATAGAAACTAAATACGCCACCCACGCTTTCAAGTATTCTTAAGCTCCTAGAATATACTACTTGCTAATATAACTGAGGAGGCATTTGATACTACGCTTACAAATATACGGACTGAGTTTCTAGTAGGCGCTGTAAGCTACTATGAGAGTACATGGCTCCTTTAGAAAAGAAGCTAATAGCCTTTTGGATTAGCTAATTATATTACTTTAGAGTTACGGTTATAAGTCTAATTGAGGGTTGCCATGTTACGTTAAAGTTATATTTATAGCGTAAGCATATAGACCTTAGGGGCGTATTCCTTAAATTACAACTCTTTTAGACTACTTAATATACTAGCATTAAGTCAACTATCGCACAATAGTAGTTACGGCCTAGACACAGTATAAATATCCCTCTTTTTACTACTATCCTTCTATTTGTCTATACCTACGCTCTTTTGAGGATTCTATAAGAGAAGAGTAAGCTCCTATCCCAAGGGCCCCCTCTAGACGACTATATATGTATTACACAGTAAGTATTTGGTCTACCTTGCTTTTACACTCTCTAGAAGAGACAGTAAGCCGATAGAGTAGTCCTTTTAAGTAATATTCATTCTCATTAGTACTATAACAGGCCTAAATCAGTGCGTTTACCTAGCTTAAGTAATCCTTAGCCTCTTCCACTCTTGAATCTAATAAAAGTAAAAGGGAAGGGTAGGCCTAAGGGTGCGCTT